>JAPMOB010092480.1:0-14778 GCA_029875015.1 Lepomis gibbosus
AGCAGGTGTGTGCATGTCTGTATACATATGAAAAGCTTCAGCTTAAGAGATTGAGGATAGAGGGACTAGTGGCAATACAGGAAGTAAAGATACATTAATTAATTTTTGGAGGTGGAGGCTTTGAGTAGAGTCAGATGTACCTCAAAGTTTGACACAAGGTCAGTGAGACTGAGGGAGTTTGTATATCCTGGGAAACTCTACTTTCTTCTGTATATTTCATTTAGACAAAGCAGGGGAGAAGGAAGTAAAAAACATCAGAAGGTGGAGTCTGTCTCTTTGAAGGGAGCGTTCAGGCTAACTGCACTATGTAGTGTCCTACACACGAGTTATGATGTACAGTAGACTCAGATGTGAATATCATGGCTTTTATATGTGTTGTTTATGCCAGCATACAAAGATGTTGCTCAAGAATATTAACTTATCTCTAAGGTATTACATAGTATTATCATCTTTATTACTGTTATTATATTATGGTGAACTGACAGAGAAAAATACGTGCCATTTGAGCTTTCCTTTATGTGTTTTTTTTAAAACCGTGTAGATAGCCTGTTGGCCTATCATAATGGTGCATTCATAGCAACCCTGTCCAAAAATGATGTTCCTTTTGATGTAGGTGATAAATGTAGTTACAGTATTGCATTGTTTAGAGAACAAAATGCTACAGATTTTATACGTTTCAAATCTATTGTTTGCATTTATGTTATTAGTACTGTTCTGGCTTGATTAAAACCCACCCCTTTGTTAAAATTCAGCAGAACTAATAAAGATATGTGAATAATTCAGCACTTTTTGTCACTGAGTATATAATTTGTGCTGAGGTTAAGACTCAACTGGAGTTTAACATTTGATTCTGGCTTCACCCCAGTGGTTGCCAACCTGGGGCTCAGGAGCCCTTTAAGAAAAAAGGGTCATGAAATGATTGATGGCAGATGATAAGATGAAAGAAAAAAACAGATGTGTGCTACACAAATATAGGTTTATTTTTTCAGACTTTGGACTATTCACTGCTTTTTCTCTTCCTTTAAAAGCAAGCAAAAAGGACTAGTATTGTAAGATTTGGTTAACGTTGCCAGTGGTGGAAGAGGTATTCAGATCTTATACTTAAATATTATTCGCAATACCATACTGTGGAAATACTCCATGAAGAGTAAAGGTCCTGCATTTAAATATAACTTTAGTAAAAGTACAGATGTATCCACAAAATAAATATCAAAATCACTGTAAATTATGCAGGATGTTCATCCCCATCAAGCCCAAAAAAATCTCTGCCACCTCCATCAGTGCCATTGCCCCCAAACCATACAGTCAAAACTGTCTTGTAAACATTCCCTTTTACTCCGGACGCTCCTCTTCACCCACTCCGCTCTGTCTGCAGTCTCCTCTTCACCACTCCCCATTACTTTCAACAGGTGACCCCAAGTATACTCAGCCACCTTTGCCACCTCTACTTCTCGCATCCACTCAATTCTGCTGCGCTTCCTCTCATTCACGCACATGTATTTAATTTTGTTCCAACTGACTTTCATTCCTCTTCTCTCCAGTGCAAACCTCCACCTCTCCAGGCTTTCCTCAACCTGTTCCCTACTCTCACTACAGATCACAATGTTATCCGCGAACATCATAATCCACAGAGACCTGATCTCGTCTGTCAACCTGCCCATCACCACTGCGAACAAAAAACAGCCGATCCTTGATGTAATCCCTTCCGCACACCTCACCGTTGTCACACTGCCTTCATACTTAGCCTGCAACACTCTCTCTCATCAAATACCACTCCTCCTCTCTTTGCACCTGTTATTTAATTATAAGTACTGATGCATTAACGTCATAGGTTATTTTATCATGCATCTTATTTTTGTACATAAAATCTTAGTTTGCATCATAACAAGGAATTACAGCTGTCACATAAACATAGTGGAGTAAAAACTAGCCGACAATATTTCTCTCTGAAATGTAGTGAAGTATAAAGTAGCATAAAATTGAAGTGCTGAAAGTATAAGTACTTCAAAATTGTATTTACTGTAATTACAGTACTTGATTAAAAGTACTTTCACCACTGGACCTGGCTGTATAAAAATCCATAAACATTATGCAACCTGTGAGGAGGGGTTGCAAACAGAAATTGTAATGTTGTTTTGTTTTTTTGTTTTTTTTTTGAGTTTGAGGATCATTGTTCTTAATATAATGAATACTGCTCTTCTAGGCAAACACAGTAGAATTAAGATACTGGGTACAGGAATTAAGGAAAGATGTAATAGTGAGTAAATATTCCTCAAGCCAAAGAAAACCAGTGTTCTTCCCTGTGAACAGGTTGCATCCTATTAACATGTCCTTGAAATGTTGCAAACTGCAGGATGAGCAATCCTGATGACCTTCACGTGGAAGAGGAGATAAATCTCTTAAAAAGGACAAGATAGTCAAAATGCATTTGTAATTGTCTAAAACCCAGTTAGGGGTGGTCAGGTGAAAGCTATTGAATGTTAAAATGGCTTACATTCAAGCTGTGCTGAGTAATGAACACATTAATGTCAGCAACTAACTTTAATATAAGCATAGTCTTTAATCTACACATCACCTGTTATGGCCCTATGATAACTGGTGAATTTCGCAATTAAAAATGTGAGGCATGTACCATCTCGGCTTCCCTAGTTGTGCTAAACTAGCTTGTGGCTAGTAGCGATTAGCCACTTTCCACAATTGGTCAGAGGACCGTCAAGGAAGCGAAATTCGTCAACGACCAAGTAAAGTAAGCTGTGTCTGCTTTAGTTTGCTAATGTTAACATTGTCCGTCTGGCTTAGCATTGTCAGTGTTAGCCAACATCACATTGCTAATCCGTTTAGTGTATTTGTTTACGGTTGTAGACCGCGGTGAAGTTAGTTTTAAGTTGGCTAACGTTATTCATTAGACGTTCACAGGGGTTTGCGGACATAAAAATGTTGTTTTAAGTACCTTCTTGCTGACTTGTCCATATTAGATTTGAGTGCTTCTTGTATTTTATGTGAATGTTTTTGTGGAATATCATATACTCAGTAGCTTTCATATCATGTGACCATATGAGGTGGAAGGTAAATGCAGATTTTTTAATAAAAATATTAACATAAAGTATAAGAAGGGTCTGAAATCTAATATGAAGAAGTGTGTCTCACTTTACCTTTGTAGTACTACAAATTGGCATTGGTTTGAAGTCCCTGGTTCAAATGACATGGACTCTACTAGAAAAAAAGCAGACTTTTCCATAAAAAATGTAATCTAAAACACAAGAAGCACTCAAATCTAATATGAAGAGGTGCGTGTAATTTCTCCAGTATAGTACTACATTCCGCATTGGTTTGAAGTCCCTTGGTCACATGACATGGAAGCTATTGAAAATAAATGCAAATGTTAACATAAAATATTAATATAGAATACAAGCAGCACTTGAATCTAATATGAAAGGTAGCCTCATGTCTCCAGTTTAGTACTACAATTCGCCATTGGTTTTAAGTCCCTTAGTCACATGACATGGAAGCTATTGAAAGAAAATGCTATTTTCCATAAAATATTAATATAAAGTTAAACTGCACTTATTTGCTATTTATGTAAAATAAAATAACCGAATAATCAAAATAGGTGTGTTACATCAGAGTAATGTATTCTAATTATTTATCATAATTTTCACTGGTAGGGGCAATTCAACAAGAAGAGATTGAAAATAACATTGGGGGTTTTTTTCAGTCATTACAAGAGTAATTTATTGATGATCACCTAGCAAAACCTCTGTGGTTAAGAGCGAGTGACATTAGTGAATGTTAGTCGAATATCCAACTTAAAACTAACTTCACCGCGGTCACCTGTAGTCACAGCTAGCTAGGAGTGAAATGTACACATTAGCTTTGCAAGATAATACCGATGTAACGTAATGCTTTTATCTGTGACTGATTTAATGTGTGTGGCTAAGAGCCTTCAACATTAGGGCCCAGAATATCTTATACGCACATCTGTCAGTTTCTTTGGTGCTGAATTGTAACGTTGTAGTTTCCAATAGCTAACATTAGATAAGTTAGTAACAGAGCCTGCAACTAACGTAATATTATGTTTTATTATCTTCCAGTTATTTTCTGGATTAATATATTAATGGTTTGGTCCATCAAATGTCAGAAAATAGTGAAAAATGTCCATCCAAGGTCTCAGAGCAAGGTATTCTAACGTTATTCAGGTTGTTATTATGTGTGACCTTACCAACAGTTCAAAACTCATAACGTTTCACTTTTCATAGCTATATGACAAAGGACTGCAACAAATCCTTACATTTGAAAAGTTGAAAGTAATGTTAGACATTACAGCTTGGTAAATTACTGAAAGGATTAATTGATTATCAAAATAATTGCCCATTTATTTTCTTAAAAATCGCCCAATCTGTTAATCTACTAATCATTTCTTCCCTTATTATTATTATTATTATTATTATTATTATTATTATTTCATATCAGTATCTGATTTGTTTATTCTATAAATCTCATGATTATAGTAAAAATCACCCTACACAATTTCTCAGACCCCTCCTTACCTCCTGACTTACTGATTAAGCAATTAATAGCCTGATTTAAGCACTATCCTTAGAGGCAGCCACAGAACTGAGCTGTGTGCTTCATGGAAAATGTGTTTTCTGTGTTGAATTAACTAACTGGCCAGACATCAAACATAAGTGAAAGCTGCTAGCGTCCTTATTTATCAGTATAGGCCTACTACTTATCACAATAACACTGTATGAGTTGCCCTCCTTGAACTCGCTGTTGGAATATTTTGATAGGCAAATCAATTCAATTTACAGTCATTGGCACGTCGGTCAGTCAGTTGCATGAAGGTCATTTTGTTAAGAGGTCAAAGGTCTTGTAAACTAATTGGTGGAAACGTAACAAAAGTGTGATTACCCTCTAATAATGTAGGACAGTATGGTGGGCCAGTTTGAGTCCGTGATGAGCGGTTTTATTCTCTGACGGCCTCATTTTGCCTTGACCTGTGAGCGGACTACAAGTGATGCAAGGGAATATGCATAGCTCTAAAATCAATTTGTGTCTTTGCAGGTTGGAGAATATGGTTGTGAATCTCTGTCTGCCACACTTTTGTACAACAGTTCATTGCAACAAGGTACAACACATTTCATGGACCTATCACGTAATTTTTTCATTAGCATGTTCAGTGCTTTCCTGTTGGTTCTAATTAAAATGGAATAGCAGTAATCAGGATATAAAACAACAACATTTCTACACTCAAGTAGTGTCTTATGAAAGCATCATTCACCTTATTTTTTCCTTTTTAAGAAGTTAAAGAATGGGCTCAATATGGGTTGTGACGAACGGGAAGAATCAAAGTACAAAGAGATGAAATTACAAAGGATGGAGGAGGAGGACAAAGAACATAAAGAAGCACAGTCGTATGTGGGAGACTGAATCACAACTGACCTTGTTATGTTCTTTTTATAAGTATTTTGTAATCCGATCATGGCTGGGTTGGTTTTCTCCACACTCCTTCAGTAATATTATTTCACTCCTATATTGTCAGCTCTCCTTCCACATCCAGTTTTCTGTTGCATATCATATATATTGTTCAGTCAGGCTTGAATGTGCTGCTCTGAGCCTAATGAGACAAGCACCCGAAACTAAAAGAATTTCCAGAATTGATCATATTTATTGGTGAAGTAATAATAGTATTTTTTAAAATAAACACCTACAAATTAACGTCTTTGTGGTAAACAGATTTAAATTGATTTATCACACTAGAAAAATCTGTTAACTATTCTGATGACTTTTTTTTTACTAGCATTTGAGAGTAAAATCCGTAAAATATCTTTTAAAAATTATATGCTGTAGCTCCTCTCTTTTTGTGTTTAATTTTAAGCTTTCACTAAAGACTTTAAAATACCTGTCTGATTTACTTTTCATCGGCAGTTGTGTGCAGATGGCTATGATGTCACAAACCTTGTGTCAGCTGACCCCCTCCTCCGGAGGCGGGGCTTCAAGCTGGAGTACTTTCTACGTCCGCCTGTACAGGTACGTTTACACTGTTGTGCTCCTTTAAAAGACACTTACCTGTGGCCTCAGATATGAAAAGGTCTGACCTGCGACAGTCTAATCTCAAGGAGTAGCACCTCCTGTTGCTTTGAATACTTAATATCTTAATACCTTTTTTTAAAGTAATTTGGGGGGACTTCCGGTAGGAACATCGTCAGGATGGTCACATAGTGAGAGAGCTACCGGTTGAGCCAGAGAAATTAGTGAAATTCCCACATACAAGCCATTAAATAATTTCATAAAAAGTGTAGACAAGGGGGCAAGAGCCATAACGCCACTTAGAGCAATAAAAATCGTCCAAAGACAGGGTGTGAGAAAGACGGAGCGCAGCAACATTAGCAGCTAACAGGTTTAAGCTAGAAAACAACAACGTGGAGAAATGGCTGACTTGGATCTGATTCTGCGCAAACTAAGAGAGTTTCCCTGAGAAAATAAGGAACAATTAGAGACTATAAAAGAAGAAATTGTGAAGGTGGATGCCAAACTGGACGAGGCAGAAGGGCAAATTGAGAAAGCAGAAGAGAGGTTCCAAAACACAGAGGGAGTCATGACGGCTATGCTAAAGCTGCACACCAAGCTGGAGGACAAGCTGCTGGATCAGGAAAGTCGCTCCAGACGTGAAAATGTAAGGATTTATGGGGTGCCAGAGGGAGCCGAAAAGGAATCAATAACTATGGTCTCATTTGTGAAAAATGTACTCCGTGGGGGTCTCAAGTTAACTTATGACATGCCTGACCTGCAGATTAAAAGAGCTCATAGGTCGGTGGGACCGAAGCCGCCGGTGGATGCTCCGCCACGCTCCATTATAATTAAGTTTTTAAGTTTCAAAACAAAAGAGTGTGGCAGAGGAAGGGGTTTACCTGGCAAGAAAACCACATAAACCTGGACCACAACTATCCTCTAATACTCAAACAACAAAGAGAATGTTCAGAGATCCGCAAAGTGCTGAAGGAAAATAAAATTCCATTCCAGACCCTGTTTCTTGCCAGGCTGTGCGTGAGACACGACAACGCAACCAGAACCTACGATACTATAGAGGGGGCATCAGAGGTCGTGCGGAGAAGAGGCTACACTGTGACAACCACCAGACCTCCAGAGACGCACATGGAGCCAGGTGTTTATCGAGCCACCTTGGGAGGCTCAAAAGGGTCAGGTTAACAGACCCCTACATAGGGAGTCTCACAGACAAATTGTGTTCTGTGTTATGTTTATTAATATATTAGTCGTTCATTCCCTGCCGGTTCTTGCAGGGAAGGGGAGGCACAGCAGGTTAGTGAGTGGGATGAAGGGGGAAATCACGTAGATGCAAAATAGGTCTTTAAAGATAGCATAATTTAATATAAATGGAGTACTCAATCCAGTTAAGAGGGGGAAAATCTTATCAAAATTAAAGAAGGATAGTATTCAAGTAGCTTTCTTGCAAGAGTTACACCTTGATGAGTCTGAACATGCCAAATTGAATAAATCAGGATTTAAACATGTTTATTTTTCTTCCCATGGATGGGGAAGGAGGAGAGGAATGGCGACTCTGATATCCGGTTCTGTAAATTACAAACACATATCAGAACATACGGATAGCGAAGGCAGATTTGTTATGGTTACGGGCAAAAGGAATTGTGATGAGTCTCCTTAACGTGTATGTCCGTCCGGGCAGTGACTCATCCTTTTATAAACATATAGTTGATCTAATGACAACAAAAAGTCAAGGTATTTTAATATGTGGTGGAGATTTTAATATCCAATTAAATACATAAATTGACTGATCAAACGGGAAATCTGGCGCCAAAAACATTAGCAGAAGATTAAATACTTGGATGTGTGAAGTAGGGATTGTGGACGTGTGGAGAGAGAAAAAACCAGACGAGCCAAGACTACTCACACTACTTACCCGCTCACAATGTCTACTCACGTATATATTACTTTTTTATGCTTAAAGGAGATCTTTGTAGGGTGAAATAAAAGCTAGCACTGTTTCAGACCATGGTCCCATTTATATGTCAGCCCACCTGAATAATAATAAGAAATCCACTCTCTGGAGCCGGAACTCAACATTCTGTATAACCCAGTTATTAAATTGAAAAGTGAAATTCAGTCGTACTTGGATAATAATGATAATGAAGAAGTGACCCCACCTATTCTCTGGAATGTATTAAAAGCAGTGATTAGGGGCAGAATAATAGCCATATCCTCATATGAGAAGAAACTTAAGGGAATAAAACTCAAAAAGTTGGAGGAAGATTTGAAGTGACTACAGAAAGAACACGCAAAGTCTCTCAAAGATGACAACAAACATAACATTAAAAAACTAAAAAAAGAAATAGATGAAATAAATACTATAATATAATTCAAAAAAAGCTCCTTTTCACAAAACAATAATACTATGAGGTAGGGTGATATATAGGTTAAGATAACAACAAACGGATAGAACTAAACACAAAATAAGAACCCTCTGCAACAAATTAAATAGAAACTAGTCTGGAAAAAATCTAGCAGTGCTTCTTAAAATACTATAAAACATTATATTCCCAGCCACAGAAAGGCAACGACAACCAGATCGATGCTTTATTGGCCCAGATTAACCTCCCACAGATCACTGATGAAAAAAATGAAAAATTAATATCTACAATAACAAAAGAAGAAATTCAATCAGCAGTCAGGAGAATAAAAGGAGGGAAATCTCCAGGGACAGACGGTTTTCCCACAGAATTGTGCAAAGCAATGCAAGATCAACTAATTCCAACATTATTAAAAACGTTTAATTGGATTTTGGAAAATAAGAATTTCCCCACCTCATGGAGGGAGGCAATGATCTTGGTCATACCTAAAGAGGGGAAGGACAAATTGGATTGTGGGAATTATCGTCCTGTAAGTCTTTTAAATAATGATTATAAACTATTCACCTCCATATTATCTAAAAGAATAGAACTGATACTACCAGTATTAATACATAAGGACCAGACTGGAGTCAAAGACAGACCCAAGATAACATCAGGGAAACATTGCACGTTATGAGACAAATCACTCATCAAAAACTGGAGACACTGATATTAAGTTTGGATGCAGTGAAAGCATTCGACTCAGTGAGGTGGTCATTTTTATATAAAGTACTTTCAAAATTTGGCTTCCATACAGCTATAATTGACACAATTGCAGCTCTATACAACAAACCAACAGCTAGAATCAGAATCAATGGAGATCTAACCAGTTCATTCATTCTGGAAAGAGGAACGAGACAAGGGTGTTGTGCGTCGCCGCTCCTCTTTGCCCTGTTTATAGAACCCGTGAGTCAACTGATTAGGCAAAGGTCTGATATAAAGGGGGTAACAATGAAATCTGGGGAGCAAAAATTGGCCTGACGATTTATTGATAAGTATATAACAACCTACTCAGACATTCCCAAAACTGATGAAATTATTAGAGGAATTTGGTTTCATTTCAGGTTATAAAATTAAAATCAATAAAACTCAAATATTAAAATGTAACTAAGGGCCACCAGCCTCAATTAAGACCAGGTACAATTGGAAATGGGAGGCTGAATCCATTAAATATTTGGGTGTTTTATTACATAGGTACTTCTCAAGATTGTACGACATCAATTACGGCCCATTAAATTCAAGGATAAAATCTGATATACAGTACATAGATGGAATGTTATTCCCTTTTTAAGTTTAAGTTCCCGGATAGAGTGATTCACAATGAATATTCTTTCACGGATGCTATACCTTTTTCAGTGTCTGCCAGTCAAAATACCATCTAAACAGTTCTTAGAATGGGACAGATTAATAGCAAGGTATTTGTGGCAAGGGAAAAGGGCCAGAATTAAATTTAACACTGCAACTAAGAAAAGAGAAGGGTGGAATGGGCCTTCCTTGCCTACAGGATTACTACCATGCAGCCCAACTGAGACCTTTAGTCTGCCTGTGTTCACCAGCATACACTGCAGCATGGAAAGAAATAGAAAGTATGTTAGGAACAAGTGAATCAGGGTTCCTGGAAATATTTTTATCATTAACCAAACCCAGACTAAACAACAAAATTATCTCAAACTATACAATGCTATACAATTATCTAAACAAGAAAATACAGAATACATAAAGAAGAAATGGGAAAGGGCAGTAAAAGTGGTGATCACACAGGAGAGCTGGGGGAAAATATGCCAGTTACAATGGTTATCAACCGGGTCAAACACATGGCGGGAGTTTTGCTGGAAAATATTTTTTATCACTCCCGTTCAGAAACAATACCAGGGCAGCGGAGATGCCTGTTGGAGACTTTGTGGATCTAATGGAGCCAACCACTTCCATATTTTTTGGAAATGCCAGACATTAAGACCTTACTGTGTATTTAGTGTAAACATTCCACTTAAATGTGAATCTGTGTATTTGGGCAATCTAGGGTTTGAAACATGGAACATCAACGATAAAAAAACTGCGGGCGATACTATTGGCAGCCAGTAAGAAACCGGTTATGAGGAAATGGTTAAAAGTAGACCCACCCACCATTCATGAATGGATTGAAATTGTCTATGAGATTTAAGTTTAAGAAAAGATATCCTTTTCCCTTAAAGTTGAAAAAGATAAATTTGATAAGATTTGGACCAAATGGACTGAGTATGTAAAACCAGTTAGATCTGATTTTATTTGACTGTACTTGTGCTTTGTATAGACCTGCCCTCTTTTTACGTGATGTTTTACCTACCTGAAGCGGTGCGCAACCCGGTTCTGTTCTGCTCTGTTATTGTTCCCAACTGAATAAGTAGTGGTCCGTAAAATAGAATTTCAGAAGGGCAATATGGACAAACTCATCTAAACTTTCTGAATCCACCCTTACCTATGTACTTGAACGACTGAAGTTGTAATTAATGCATGTGATGGGAATTTGCTCTTCCAAATAAAAAGAGAATAACATTTTTAAAAGTAATTTGGGGGAAATCTGCGTGTCATTTATCCAGATAAAAATAAGTCATTATATATTAAGAAAGAGTAGCTTACATTTCTCTTACAGTATGGATTTGGTTTTATTTATTTATATACCCTTTTCTTTCTTTCCCCATCTTCTTTATCTTTTCCATGGTGAGGCTGGTGTGTGTCTAAAGAAAATTCTCACCAAAATGTAAAGCTCTTTGTAACTGATGCCAAGTAAAAGTCCTAAATCTTTTCTTCCTTTTCCCTATCTTATATTGTCAGAAAAATGAAAAGCATTGCAGTCTTGAAAATATTTTTATTTTATATATGTCTATATTATATTCAAGTTGTAAGCATAATACACCATACTGTATTTTATATTTGCAAACTTATGAAAGTGGATATGTCTGTGGCAACATTAGTAATATATTTGTCCCTATAATTAATAAATGAATATCCATTTATGTATTCCATTCCTCTCAGGTGACTTTGAAGTTTGGCTTCCAGGTGGAGCTGTGCAGGGTGGATGTGGAACTGTGGTCCTGGGGTATGGACCGAGGACAGGCCAGCAAGAGACTGGAGATCAGCACCAGCTCTGATTGGCCACCCTCCCAGAATTTTGGTCATGGCCACAAACGGGTTCAGCGAAAGGAACAGATGCGAGTAAAGGACCACAATGAACAGAACGGAGAAAAACAACAAGAGCATGACAGTAAATCTTGTAATGGCCGCCAGTGGAGTCTTCAGGCCCAGCAGTGGGGTGAACAGGCTCTAGATGAGCCTCCACGAAGGGACTGTGTGTTCAAGAGTCAGTCAAACACTGAACCCAGTAATCCTGAACCAGAGTTTAAACTGGTAGGTCGTTGCGAACTTAAGGAGGAAACCCAAGTCTGTTTCACACGCACAAACTTTAATCCCCGGCCCCCGCTCCTCTCCCCACTTCCACCGCAACCTGCGAACTGTCGGCAGGAGGAGCTCTGGAGCCGGGGTCTGCTCTCATTAGGCGCTGTGACACAACTACGTGTGACTCTGCCATTTGGCGGTGCAGCATCTGCTCTGGGGCTCAAGTCTTTGGCCGTGTGGGGACAACCCGCTCGCTGCTGCCCAGCAGAAGAAGCGGAGAGGATTAAAAGAGTCCACGAGGCCAGTGAAAGACTGCTGCAACGGCCTGCATTTTTTGCCCCTTCTGTCAGCCAGAGAAATCCACCACTGCAAGCAGCCTCACCTCCAAGGTACGTGATCATAAAGCAGTCTTTAAAAAATCTGAGATAAAAGAGACCTTTATAATAATAAAAGTTATACATGTTGATAATTGTCTGGCTTTTTGTCTGTCTCCAGCAATCTTTCCATCCCAGAAGAGTTCCTTGACCCGATAACCCAGGAGGTAATGATGCTTCCCATGCTGCTGCCCAGTGGGGTGTCAGTCGACAACACCACACTAGAGGAATACCAGAAGAGGGAAGCCACTTGGGGTCGACCCCTTAATGACCCCTTCACTGGCGTCCCGTTTACTTCGACCTCCCAACCTCTTCCAAACCCCCAACTGAAATGCCGCATTGACCACTTCCTTCTGCAGAAAGGGATGATAAGGAAGGATGGGATGTTGGGGAGACAAGGAGAGAGAGAGAATCCACAGGCCTCAAGACTTATTTCCTCCAAGGTAGGACCGTCCCAGGACTCTGCACATCTCAGTGAAACCTCATTAAACAACACTGTTTCTGAATCTGATGCTGGCAACAGAAAAACAGAAAGGACTACACAAATACAAGACACTGGTTTAGGACATTCATCAGATAATGGGACTCGTATATCTAACTCCCAGTCTCCAACTAAAAATAATAAATCACATTTGAAGGGAAAAAAAAAACGAGATCTAAGTGGAATTTCCCAAGAATCAACACAAGGATTGACAGTTGAGAAGCAACTACCTCAAACAAAAAGACCAAGGAATGATGCAGTTCCAGGTGAGCATATGTTCTGTGAAAGTAAGGTCCTAAAACATATCTACCATTATATTCCCACTGACTTGTCTGCTTGTCTGTGTCGATGTTTGCAACTTCACCGTACTTCAGTCCCCGGCTGCAGCTCTCATGAGCAGCGTTTGTCTGCCAGCCTGGATGAGGCTCTCTTCTCCGCCCTGCAGGGCCGACCCTCCTTCACCTCCAACTTGTCCCAGCAGAGACGGGTTTCTCCTGGCTCTGAATCACTGAACACCTCGCTGCACCATCAGACTGCAGGCACTCCAAGCATACCAACAGGTAGGATTTAGAAAAGTGCTCTTTGAAATACAGAGAAGAAATACCTCACCCAAAAGTCCAAAGATGCTGCCCTATGTAAATGTGAATGGTGACTTTTTAAAAGTGTTGTGTCTTGCTCCTTTGTAAAAGGTGGCAACTGTCATCAATGTAGTTACATGGCAGGACATCAATGGACTCAAATGGTGACCCAGCGAAAAGGAAGTTAAAACCTTTCGTATTTAAATTACATTTGCAGCAGATTTCAGTTCTGTGCTGTTCTAGGCATTCACATGTTTACTAAAAAATGGCTAAAAACACTGCCTCCATTTCAGACCACATGCACAACCCTTTTGAGCTTGTGTACATTGGAGCATCCACATGTGCCCACTCTAATGGACCACCTTCACCCTGCTTGCAAAAACACCCTCACATTTATAGAAATGAGGCAACTCCAACTTCAATTTCATGGTTCTATTGCTTGAACTGGATTTCTTGTATTTCAAACCTCACCGGTAATCTAAAGCAACATGGTCTCACCAGCGCTAGCATTGGTAAGGAGAGCCGTGCTGTCATCGCTCACTCAGAGGCGAGCCTTAGCTTCTTTCAAATAAACATGAGTGCAAAAACACTTGGTCGATTTATTCTTTATTCTTTCTTTATTCTAGGTTACAGGAAATTAGAAAACCAGAGCATCTCATTGGGTAAGAGAAAGTGGGGAAAACCAAAGACTTAATTTACAACATCTAAAAAAATAAAAATTAAATGCAAATTTGAGTATTAGAATGTGTTAAATGTTTCTGAAATGTTTAATGTTAAATCAATATAAATTCAGGGACTGTTTGTTTAATTTTCCCTCACATTTGCTCGCCAGGTGAGAAGACATGTTCTGCATGTTCCTGTTCGGTCTCCGCTTACTCGAAATCTGCATCGTCCATCTACCGTCTAACCTGTGGCCACTTGCTCTGCCATTCTTGCCTGAGAAGGGATTTGCAACCACTGCACTCTGTCAGTATGGCAACATCCAATCAGATCTTGTGCGCCACCTGCCAAAGCCCCACCCCACGCAGTGAAATCATACGCGTGCATCACTGACAGATGCAGCAAACCTGTGAGTTATAAGCCTGTGAAGAAATGAGGAGGGCTGTTCTGAAGGTGAAGACGGGACTGTACACCAGATGTGGCATTTCAGTGTTGTGGCCATGTTGAACTAAAAGTGGAAAAAAAGAACATTTATAGCTGAAAGTAACAGAACCTAGATTGTTTAATTGGTTTGACACTAACTCCATCCTACTCTTTGATAAACATGTCATACTGTAAGTCTTATTGGTTGTTGGATTATATGATCTGCTGAGCAGATAAATTCTTTCTAAACAATCCCCACATTTGTCCTAATAATTCTTTTCATCACATCATTCGTGCCTCATTTCTCATTATTTGTATTTTGTAATATTTTTGTATTTCAGTCATTACAGTCATTCAGTATTTCAAGTCAAGCAGTGAATTATATTAGAGACTTTTCTTGGATCTGAGATGTTACAAGAAAAGATCATGGAGGCCTTTGTTTCTAAATGTCCACCGCTGTAGGA
>JAPMOB010092506.1:0-15215 GCA_029875015.1 Lepomis gibbosus
GAAAATATATGTATGTGAAAGGAGAATAAGGTTATGTGAGAGGTCTAGAATAGATTATGGCTTGTAGGGCCCCTCATAGAGGGAGAAAGAGAGATGTAAAAAAGTGTAAATGTGGAAAACTTTAGAAAGAGGGCGGTGTTAACATTTCTCTCCCTGTCATCTAATGCAGAACATGTTCGGGGATAAGCCTCCAATCCCGGAGTACAAGGTAGCAGCCATTCAGAAATCTCGCTTCATCCTGCTCCACTATGGAACTTTCAAGGCCGGCTGGGATTGGTTGATTCTGCTGGCAACCTTCTACGTGGCTGTCACCGTGCCCTATAATGTGTGTTTCACAGTGGTGGGAGGGCGGGATGAAGGGAGCAGCAGCGCCCCACGAAGCCCGCCCAGCGTCAGCGACATTCTTGTAGAGATTCTGTTCATTTTAGGTGAGAGTGGGTACTGTTTGTTAAAAAGATTCCCTCTACAAGGTAATCTTTCCACCAACATATCTGCCAAAACATGGTTAAAGTCTACAGTCAAATGAATTCCTTTCACGCTTGTACTTACAGAGGACACACACCTGAACACACATTCAAGCTGATGTTCACACTTGTTTGATAAACGATAAGTTCTTTCAAACACCAATAATTAACAAGACTTAAACACTGGCATTAGCATTGTATTAACCACCCCTGATGGGAGGGCAATAAACCAGCTTATATCTGAGAGGCTCAGCAGTAATAATAAAAGTTTTGTTGAAGTTTTTAATGATGCATACACAGCAATGAAAGGATATGAGCCATTCACAGGAGACCATTACGTCTCATGGCTGTCTAATTTCCTATAAAGCAACAGGCCTTTTTGTTCCCAGTCTTGTCCCTCTAACTGTAGGAAACTTGTATAAGTGCTTTTCATTGGACAATTTGCCTTAATGGAAAAGAGTGAACACAAGCCCTCCATCAATAAACTTATGCAATGAAATTATACAAGCAGCACAAAGTTAAATGGCTGACTCCTGTCGTCGATATCCTGTCTGTTAGAAATAATAGGCCAGCTTGTTTATCAATAAGTTCCGTCAGCAAACAGTAGTGGATTAAAATGTGCCATTAGGCTTCAGATTGTTTGTTTGTTCCTGTTAACATGCTGCTTTTCCTAAACTACCTACATTCTAAAGACTCTTATTAACCCCTGAAACATGGAATAGTTTGTTGCCATGAGGGCGGTTTTGACATGTTTCAGCCATTTAATAACAAAGTGCATTTTCTGTATCTTACAGCACTGCTTTTTTGTAAGATATGTTCAAAGTGTTGCTGTTCCACTAAGGTTGCAACTCTTATGTTTTGGATGTCAGTGTTCCTAAATGCATCAACTGGAAGGTGTTTTTTAACTGTCTGCTTGCTTTAGATGATCTTTAACTTTGAAACATAAAAAAGTGAAGGCAACAAAATGTTTCCTGGAGTTTAAAGCCCCTTCTCCTCAAACTGTTATTTTACTTCTTCTCCTTTGATTTGGGTGTTTAAGCTTCACTGTGCAGAATAATGAATGATGATATTTAGTTTGACACTAGGAGGAAAATTTCTGTGTTTGCCTTAAATCTGGGTTTAACACATCAACAAATTTGTGACATCACAACTAGTTTGGGAGTCTTTTTATATATAAAAAATTAAGTTTATCTATTGGGTTTCATATTGTATTGAAAAAAGGGATCAGTTGTTCCCTGAAATATAATAAATTAATCTATAAACTGATTCTGATGCTTCAAAAAATGATCATTGATGTAGTATAAACATTTTTTTAAATCCCTGAGAGGCCAAACCTGCTCAGTGTTTTAAAGAGGTCATATTATGCTAATTTTTAGGTTCAAAGGGAATTTAGGGGTTGTATCAGAACAGGTTTACATGGTTTCATTTTCAAAAAACAGCATATTTTTTGTCATACTGCACATTGGTGCAGCTCCTCTTTAGCTATGGAGTGATACATCTTATCTCTACAAGATCTTTATTGGCAGTTGCACATGTGCAGTTCCTAGCTAAGGACTACTAGCCAATCAGAAGCAGTGTAGGGTGGGTCATAAGAAGCCGGTAAACACGGCTTTGGTTCAGCTGTATATGTTCCCCTTACCAACTTAGCAACATGGAATGGAGCACAAGTTTCAGAGTGAGTTATTAATTTGCAACAAAAGTATCTTGCATCCATAAAGTTTTAACCGAGCTCTGTCTCTACATCACAGTAACATCTTCATGTCCATTGTCTGCCTGGAGGGTAGCTAGTGTTTGGAAGGAAGAGGAGAGGCAGCAGGCGGACGTCTTGTCACTGTATGCTGTTGTTTCCACTGGTGTTTTTGTTTCACAGGGAACAAAGAGAAATGGCAAACAAGCTGTTTTCAGGCAGTTCAGAGCAGTGTTTGAGATGGGAACTCCCTTTGGGCTGGACTTTGAGCTTTTTCACTTTGCAGACCTATTACATGCACAAAAAGATATATAACTCAATAAAGGAGAGGGAAAAGCCAAAAAGCATAATATAACCTCTTTTAATCATTGCGCACGACTACATACAGACTCTTAGTATAACTTGCTCTGCCTGATTAAAGTTACCTGTCCAAGTTACCGGCAACTTCAGGGGCCCTTTGTCTTGACATAGTGTGCTTAACCTCTAAAATGTTCTTTTAAGTATACAAGTAAATGTGCAGTCTATTAGATTACAGTGGTTGTCATAAATGACATATCTTTTTTCTGTTATGATCAAAGCGACTTACATGTGATTCTCTGAATAACCGCTGCTCTGTATGTTGTTCATCATCACGTAACACTCATTTGTCAGTGACACCTTTACTATCCCGTTTTCTTGCCGTCAGCTTCTGCTGTTGTTGTCGTCCTCTGCAGACATATTGCTGAACTTTCGAACTACTTTTGTGAGCACATCGGGTCAGGTAGTGTACGACGCCCGCTCCATCTGCGTTCACTACGTCACCACTTGGCTCTTTGTCGATCTCATTGCCGCCCTGCCCTTTGACCTGCTGTATGCTTTCAACGTCAGCGTGGTGAGTCTCCTCTGTGTGTGCTGTTCCGTGTTGTGTGTGACAAATCAGGCTACTTATTTCACCTTTTTTTCAGGAAAGAAAGACACTTGAATGTGGACATACTCCCTGTCTACTGTGCATTCATTATCCACACTAACACCCCGATAGTAACGAACCAATTTTGGAGGAAGGGAGAATTAATGCATAATGTCAAGGCTCCTTTGTGAATGTATTAGATCAACATTTCATCCAAACTAATGCTCATCAGAGATGGCACAGAGCCAATCTGATGTTGGTGCACATACTGCAAGTCTCATTAATCTGTATTTCCATGCTCAGAATCCTAAACTGTTGGCTAAATTAATACACATGCATGCAAAATGAGTATGAAGACTCATTTTCAAATTCTAATTTGGAGTAGAAAAATGCTTGAAATTAAATTTCCATATTTTAAATAAAACTGTCAAATACACTAGCAAATTATTCCAAGCACATGCTGAAAGAATGGTCATGTTTTAAAGAATACTCTGTAATTTAGATCCCTGAGTATGAATGTGATAGCGCTTTTGCAGAATGGTTCCTTTTTATAGTAAATTTAAGGAATACTGAAGGTTGAGACTGTTTGTGTGAACTGGCGTGCTATGTATCTCTCTGTGCAGTACTTTGGGGTCCACCTGTTGAAGACTGTTCGGCTGCTTCGGTTACTGCGACTGCTGCAGAAGCTGGAGCGATACTCCCAGTACAGTGCGGTGGTTCTCACTCTGCTGATGTCCATGTTCGCCTTGCTAGCCCACTGGATGGCCTGCGTCTGGTACTTCATAGGTCGCAAGGAGATCGAAAGCCCCGGTTCCTGGGATATTGGTGAGTACACTTTGTTCACATACACACTGTGGAAAGTAGATTTACTAGGAGCTTTTATTAAGTATAACTTTGTGATAAATGTAACCCAGTGATATTTCTCTTATGTTACTCTGAAAGGGACCATTCCACATAATGACCTTAAACTTGTACATGTTATACTTTAAGTGCATTTTGTTGGTAAAACCTACTTGCAACAACTTTTTTTAAAGATTTAATTGGATAGTGCTGCTGAAGAAAGACACAAAGTGTGGGAGAAAAAGAGAGGGGGTGAAATGCAGCAAAGGGCCACCGGTCGCACTCAAACCCGGGCCGCTGCGACAAGGACTCAGCCTTAGTGCATGGTGCGCACGTTCTTTCAACTGAGCTAACTGGCACCTTCACCAGCACCTACCACTTCTTTTATACAGTCTATGACCGGCACCCAAATGCAGCACTTTTTAACAATTGTGATAATTTAATGAAGTGTTGTATTGTCACTTTTATGTAAAATGTTTTTACGTTTTTAAATGTTACATTTTTAAGTGGGCGGGGCGGTGGTTAGCACTGTCGTCTCACAGCAAGAAGGTCGTGGGTTCTAACCTCGGCCGTCCCCGGCCTCTCTGTGTGGAGTTTGCATGTTCTCACCGTGTCTGCGTGGGTTCTCTCCAGCTGCGCCGGCTTCCTCCCACCATTCAAAGACATGCGGAGTAGGCTGATTGGTGGTCTTAATTGTCCTTAGGTGTGAATGTGAGTGGTGCTTTGTCTATGTGTGGCTCTGCGATGGACTGGCAACCTGTCCAGGGTGTACCCTGCCTTTCGCCAAATGGCAGCTTGGATTGGCTCTAGCCCCCGCGACCCTGTACGCAGGATAAGCGGTTGTGGATGGATGGATGGATGGATGGATGGATGGACATTGTTAAATGAGAAGATTGAAAACCCTCTTATTTCTGTCCGTTAAATATTAAGTTACAGCCAACAGTAGTTAGCATAAGCCTGGAAACTGGGGGAAAATGTCTAATGCTCACAAATTAATATGTTGTTGTTTTAAGGAGGGTTATGTGTTGTTGGCCTTCCTGGCCTTCTTTTTTTTGGTAGGCAAATTTTGTTATCTTCTGAGAGACCCATTGTGCCTGTTTTCCCTTGTTTCTAGTCTTGGTGCTTCTGTACAGATATGCAAGGTATCAATCCTCACGTCTAGCTCTCTGCAAGACAGAAATTTAGAGTATTTTCCCAAAGTGTAAGCTGTCCATACAGATGATCTGTACAGACGTCAATCAGTGAACCTACTTTAATAACATTCACTTGTTGCCATGTTGTCAAGGCCATTAAAACGTCCAATTAGCTGTTTACAGGAAATTGTAAGGAAACAGGAAATCAGTTCTAAATTTAGTTTCTGAAGTAGCTTTGTGGTCTATTCTCTCTGGGTGGAGAGCTTTTAGTGTACAGTTTTCTTTAAGGTTTTCATTTTCACTATGCATGTACTATAAATATCCTGCCAGTCCCAGACACCAGACTTTCATTTGGGCAAATTGAATAAATCTACAGCATCACAGTTAGAAAAAATTGGGTATTCGATCACTCTTCTCTATTATACTGTGATCTCTGTCCTCAAGAAATTATTTTACGATTCCCAAATGCAGACGAAATGAGATCTTATCTTATTTCAGCCGACATTGTGGTTTGGTGTGATGACATGCGTAGTTCAGCTTTAGCCATTTGCACATTCACCTACCTCATCTTGTGTGAAAGTGATGTCAGCAATTTTGTATCCACAACAAAGGCAGAGAAGCAGTTATGCAGAGGGACGGCCCCCACGTGTCTCAATTTTCAACACGACCGATGCTTTTAATAAAACGCTGCTTTGTTGATATTCCACAAGCATCTCTCAGCGGAGTATCTCAAATCCTGCGGGCGACATGAAGCCCTGGCAGACTATCTGATAAAGTTGTAAACACATACAAACAGACAGGCAGTTTCCAAGGGAGCTAACTTTAATCTCTTTGACTGTGAACTGGGGCAAAGATCAACTTCTTGTTGATGTGTGTCTTTCATTTCTGTCTCCCTAAACATCATGCAAACACAGACACCAGCAAGTTTTTGAGTTGAATAAAACATTGTAAATGAGCATGTTTTACAAGCTATGGACCTGATTCAGGGACACATAACGAGATGTTGCTTCTCTGCCTTTTCGGTTTTCAGTGTAGTCCCCCCCACCCCCACCACCCCCACCACCTCTATCTGTCTCTCTCAATCTCGCATTGATTTGCACCAGCCTACCTATCATTATCCTTTCAGCTAGCCACATAATGACAGACAGTAACATTGCAGTCAATTCATGTCAGCAGCACCTCAATTTACAATTCAGACAGACAGAAGGAATCCAGTTCCAAAGACCAGTCTGACCTTTCCGCAACACTAAATGTGATTCACAATAGAGGTCTGATATCGGCGTGTACATAAGTACAACTGCTCTGTCTGTCAGTAAGTCAGCCGGGAGAGGTACAGTTTTTGTCTGCAGGGCTATCAATAATTCAAGGGCAATGGAGCCACGACCCACCTTACAGCCCCTCATTGAGCTGTAGTCAACATATGTACGCAAGCCACAGTCTACTGACCAGGACACAAAAAGAGGATAAAGACACATCAAGTCAGGTTGTGTTATTTAGAGCCAAAAAATCCAAAATGCAGACAGATTCAATTTACATGGACAGAAAAGCACTGCTAGGGGCGATGGCTGGAGAAACCTATCAATCATGCAAAAACAACCCTGCAGGCAGTACTTTATGGTTGGATCAATTAATTTTGGGTTTTGGTCTTTTCATGTTATTTGTTGACAATGACAAATGAAACCAGCCTTATCAGATATCAGCTGGTGATTACGACATGATCAGGAAAAGACATTTACATTTATTCATGTGGCAGACACTTTTATCCAAAGCAACTTAACATTTGAGGAACAACATACAAGCATCAACAAAGCATCAAAATAGCAAGAGATCTACAATTGACAATACAAGTAAGGGCAGCAATAAATACTAGTAAGCACTATTAGTACATGTGGCATCAATGGGGTAAATACCCAGGGAAAGAAGTAAGAGTTAACAAAATAGTGTAATCAATACAAGAGAAGACCACCCAGGTGGTGATTTTGTTGTATCCGGACATGTTTGACAGAGGTAAACAACAGTGACGGCAGCAGTAAGTGTTATCGGCCGTGGAGCAGAATGGGCTCTTTAATCATAAAATGTGTGCTCTTTTATCTCTCAGGGCTGTCAGCAGACAAGCACACAGGAGGCTACTTAAACCTTCCAACGCTGCTTGAAAAGACAAATGCACTCATCTGAAAGCAATATAACTCTTCCACTTGCTCTTCTTGCTGAAGTATGAATTTTCGGTGCTTTTCCATTATGACTTGCTTTTGTGGACTGAACAGCATCCATCCTTATTCCTGAGAGGAGGGATTAAAGAGATTAAGATGTGTGGCACAGATGTGTGGGACGGCGGCAAAAGGTCACTTTGCCTGACCACACCAGAAAGCAAAAGTTCTCTTGAAACAGATGATGCTGGAAGCTTGGCGATGAAGTGACTACTTGCAGGGATAAATGCAAGCATTTGTGGCTGGCGAGCTGGTTGATAAATCTAGCACCTGCCTGCGAATAGCCTACCAAGTTACCTTTCTTGCTCACTGTGAATTAGCAAGTTATACTGAACAAAGTGCACACTTTTTCACTTTTGTTGTTGCCCCCATTCATTATTAACTGAACTCTCTATGTACACAAAAGGCGTATTTCTCTCAAATATTGTTCACAAATCTATCAAAAGTGAGCACTTCTCAGATTTTGTTGATTTTAGACTCAGGCAGAGAAGAATTAATTATATAAGATTGGATGTTGCACCAAAGTAAATTTTATATAGCTTCCTCAATGTTGGAATCTCTAGCTCTCCATTTCCTCAGTGGTTAAATACATTTTTATATGAGTGGAGTATAGAAGACAGGAGTTCAGGACCACAGACAGCTCACAAGTGAGTTCAGTCAACTCTGCTAGACAGAGGGGAGAAATCAGCACCGTGGACAGAGTCATTTCAGTGGTCTTAGACAGATTTGATTGCAATTTGTCTTTGTTTTCCTGCAAATCAGGGTCAGCCCTCCACATTCATTAACACTTCCGTGATAGTCAATTAAATGTAGTTAAATTCACATCAAGTTAAACCACATGAAAACTTCAATCAGTGGTGGAAGAAATACTTTGATATTTTACTAAAAGTAGAGATAACACAGTATAAAAACATTCCTGTATTCAAAATCTTGCTTGAGTAAAAGTACAAAAGTATTACCAAATGTAAATGTACTTCTTCTAAAGAATGGGACATTTCTGAATATGTATAATCACCAGAATTAGTGATGCATTAATTTGTTTTATCTCTTTAATGTTGCTGCTGGTAATTCCAACTGCTTTATATACTGCTGGGTAGCTTAAAAATAATTCATTGGTTGATTTATATTTTGTATTAATAATCTGGATGTACAAAGTAACCACAGTGGAAACTAATGTTATCAAATAAATGTAGTGAATTGAAAAGTACAATATTTACTTCCAAAATGTGGAATAGTAGGAGTATTAAGTAGCATGAAATGGAAATTCTTGAGTAAATGTCCTTAGTTACATTATGTGTCTTTGGTGATGCTGAATTTAATCTAGTGTGGTCCTACATAACATTCCCACATTCCCTTATGCATTGGCAAGATAAAAAGACATTTCCTCAGGATTGTGGAGGTTAAGTTGTGCTAATGACAAAGTAATTAGGAAATTACTCAGGTGTTAAATCCTCTAATGTTGTTGGTTTAGCTGCTTGACTGGGATTTTGCTCACAGCTCAATTGTCACTTCTTATTTATGCTGGCAGGCTGGTCTTACTGTCTGAGAGCTCTCTTACACACACACACACACACACACACACATACACACACACAAGGTCAAAGCTTTCTGAAGTGTGTGATGCTGGAGATCAATGAGTGGATTCATCCATATTGTATTATTCATATTCCCTCCCTTGCTACCTCTATTTTTCTGATTCGGCAGTCTGTGGCTCGCCTGGGTTTCGCCACTCATCTACTCACAGACACTGTTTTTCAATAATTTATCCCTCCTCCTTTACCTACTCCTGCTCTCCTACTTTCTACCCTTTCTCCATCTTTCTTTCTTCCTTCCTTGGTCCATTCCCCTCTTCCTTTATTCTTTTCTTCCTTCCTCCCTCTAAAGCTGTTAATTAACTTGAATCCTGTGTCTCTTTTACACAGCAAGCCGGGATCAAGTCATGTAGTGTCTTTTTGTTTACAAAATAAAACATTTGCACATTATTTTGTGTCTTATGTAGATTAGGAGGCTTGTTGGCACTTTTATATTCCTGATTTCTGAGTCCGAGGGGATGGTTTTCATTTAATTTGTTGTTTTTTATGTCTAATATACCTGTTAGACAGAAGGAGGTACATGTTCTAGGTAACTGAACGTCTCAGTTTGCTGAACTGGCAATACAGATGAGCAGAACAAGTCATTGGTGTGAGCCCCACAATCCCGTGCAGGTCCTGCAGGGGCTGGGGTTGTAGATGCCTACAGGGGTGGAAGAAGTACTTAGATCCTTTACTTAAGTAAAAATAGCAATACCACATGCTTAAAGTACACATTATGCATAATGGACCCTTTTTAGAGTGTAAATTATGGAGCCCCCAAGGTCCCGAAAGATTATGAAACTTTAAACACACAAAATAACATTTGCACACACAAATCTTGGGCAACATGACAAATCCTGTTACTTTTATTGCAAAACAAGATATCAAGCAGTATCAAGCAGAGCTTTAAATTGATTCCAACATGAGCAGGTCTAACCAATCACATTACTAAAAACCTGTGTGGTTACAAAGTGCATTTTATGTATAATAATGGACCATGTTTTGTGAGTCAATATGTATTTCAAATGAAAGTAATGTTAGCTCCTATGCTAGTAACATAAATGAGGAGTAAAAAATACCATATTTCCCTCAGATATGTAATGGAGTAAAAGTATAAAGTGAAGAAAGAAAGTAAATTACAAGTGAATCAAAATGGTACTTAAGGAAATGTACTTGGTTGTTTTCCACCTGTAGATGCCTGTTATCTAAAGGTGGATAGCATAGGAAATATTCAGCTATAAATGAGCTTTAGCATGAATTTTGTGTAGAGCGGGAGCTGATGAAAGTGTGCTTGTGATGGGTTGTGAATTTATAACATTTATTTAATTTATCTTAAGTCTGAAAAAGATGTGTCCGTGTTGAATTGTTTTTCCTGGAATTTTTCTCTCTCTCTCTCTCTTAGGTTGGCTCCATGAGCTGGCCAAGCGCCTTGGTACCCCCTACTTCCTGTCCCCTCTGACAACACTGGTCCCCGCCACGGTCAGCAGCCACCCTGCAAACAGCAGTCAGTGGAACGTGTCGGGGTCAGAGGTCGGAGCGCATGGCTCCATGAATTCCAGCCAATATTACGGAAACATGTCTGGAGGCGAGGCCGTGCAGGGGACGGGCACTGGGGGTGGGAGTCTCGCGTGGCTGGGCGGCGGCCCGTCTATGCGCAGCAGCTACGTGACGTCACTCTACTTTGCTCTGAGCAGTCTCACCAGTGTGGGATTTGGAAATGTGTCAGCCAACACGGACTCAGAGAAGATCTTCTCCATCTGCACCATGCTCATAGGAGGTGAGAAACATGTGTGAGTGTTTTAGTTAATGCCCTTAGTTTGCCTTGGTTCTTCCACTTTGTATGCATGTTTCCTCTCAGGGCGAGTAGCTCTCAGTCTTAAGGACTCACTCAGTTCATTATCTTGTGCCAGTGAGTCATTAACATGCAGCTAAACGCTATTTTTTTAATTGGTTTTCATATTGGTGTCAAAATAAATGTACATACACACTTGTATGCAAAACCATCCATTCACTTTTCACTGTGATTAGTCCCACTTTCTTGATTCAAGAACTATTTTAGTGGAACTTGGTGTAAAGTTAGGCCACGAGTCAATAAACAACTAAGCAGTTGTTGGTGAGTACAGATTTTATTTAAAAGCTTAGTTTTACAAGACACATAATGAACATTTTCAACCTTGTTCTCACGAACAATAGCTATGACTGTCTATCACTGTATTTCTGAATCCAACAGCTTATTAAAAATATCTCACATTTTCTACTATTAAAAAAAGCAAACTCATAGATTTATGCCGCCTTGCTTTCTAGTTTGATGGAAAAAGGCACATTGCTTAAATTCTACAAATCTCTGATGATTACATTCTCTAGAATATGACCTCGTACTCGCCAAGGCCCAGTAAATAACCTCAGCACCTTTCAATAATGCTGTTTTATTTAAACAAAGCTAAAACTTTTTAAAAAGTGTGTTCTGGTGCATTTATTTGAAACAGTTTTGTTTTAAAAAGGCCAAGATGGAACAAAGGCAATAAACATACACATCAGTGAATATCCATACAATTTATTGACCAAAGGAAAAGATGCATTTTTCTTGTCAAATACACACATTGTTTCGTGAACATTTAGCGACCCATGTACAGAGGGTTTATTCTGTTAAAGCTCAGGGGTTTTTTTAACCCTCAAGTGGAGGCAGCAAGCGGGGTGTCACCTTCAAACAAACACCCACGGATGCAAAATCTTCAAAAGGGATTAAATAAATGTGTATGCTAATTTCCCTGCTCTGACTCACCCTCGGGCAGTCTAGACATGATCATCAAATGGACCCAAAGGACTGTTACGTCACTCAACATGCACACTGTGCAAGCTCAGCCAGTGTTCCAAAGAAACGCTGAGTGTTTAGTTAGTCCAGTGAAAGTCAAAAGAATTATGGGAGAAAAAACATTCAACTCTTGTCTTTCGCACTCTGCAGACCTGACTGACTATTAGCTTTCCAAACATGGCAACACCTTAGAACAATCAACTCAAGCCCCAATTGATATTACTTTGATGCTAAATACTGTATAACACACTTTATTTGATGATTAAACTCTACACTGGAGTTACAATCGATGAGGATAAAAGCACTATGAAGCCTAATACTTTATTTCCCTTGTCTTTAAACACTCAAATAACAACAAAAATGACACACAAACATACAGATGCAGAGATGATGAGCTTTGAGTTTGCTCTCTGATGTGATTAACTAGACCTTTGGGGAAACTATAAGCCACATTATTGCAGCCGGAATTAAAAATTTGTACCATGTGAAGGGTGACCTCTTGTGACACATCAATGAGTGTCTCTAATCACTGAAAAGTAGTTCCCTATATACTTTTTACAGTCCACTTAACGTTCCTGAAGTGCTCAGATTTAACATGTATGGGGATTAAGTTGTAAAACAGCCCTTTTGCCTTATTTCTAATGAACTGAATTCATATTTTGCCATCTTTATGGCATAATAATAATACTGATGATAGATATAGTATCTGCTTTTGCTGTACAAAAAGATCAAATGTGTGTTGGATCTATACAGCGCGGTACTGCATGTTTCAGCCATGAATTCTGATGGTTTTTGTGCTGATTCACGTCCATAATAAAGAGAGCTGAATGTTCTGGAAGAAAGTAATAAAAAACGAAAGAAAGGGAGGGAATGAAACGGTTATTTAGAGAGAGAAATGTTGAGATATATGGTCAGAGGACACAATAATGTGTGGGGATGTCTCAGTGCACATTAAGTGGTCTGTAAAAGACCCCCCCCACACACACACACACACAGAAACACACTTTTGCCATTATTCCAGCAAGGACATATTGACTTACATTTATTCTCTGGTGGCTAAAACCGTAACTTTAACCACATCTGCCCACAATTATTATGTGAGCTCACGTGTGACAATGAAAAGATTTAGTTTCCACATTATCTAAATGACACACACACACACACACACACAGTTTATAGGTAACAAATCTTATTGGTAACACTTCAGACAATGACAACTCTCTGTTCTTGACATAACCTGAATGAAAGAACAACAAAATCTGCTATTTTCCAGTGAAAGGTGCTAATATGCCTGAAATTTGTAGTATGTTTGTTATAACACTAATACTAGATCTCTGTTACTAGCCAATAATCCAGCTGTTTTCAGTCCCACATACACCGTCATGGTGTCGGAAATACTAACCCACTGGTGAAATAGTTTCCAACAAATGTGCTATTTACTGCTCATTAAATAATATTTGCCAAAAACTGCAGTGTCCAGCTGTTTTAGGAATTTAGTGGACCTTTCTTGAAAATGAAAATATTTTGACCCATTTGTAAAGATTTACATCTTCAGTAGGAACCACTTTGTGGCCACAGACAGAGAAAGGGAGTCAGAAGCGTCGAGAGATGGATAAACATGTCGCTGGTTTGTTTATTAATAATAATAATAATAATAATAATAATAATAATAATAATAACCCACAGCGATGTGTGCATAGTTTTCTATCAAAGCAGAGCGAGCTAAGCAGAACGGAGCGAGAAGAGGAAAGAGAGGAAACTACATCTTCATTATTCTCTCTGTTTTTTTACCCTCATACTGAGTTTAGAGTTCTCTAGTGGCGAGCTTTGTTGAAGCAGTGTGTGCCCTTGAGCTGTAACTGAAAGGAACGTATACATTTTACAGTTTTCCAAAATGTGAGTTGGGTCACCCTGCATGAAGGAGCAGTCATCCTAAAATAATGCCATTAGTTTGGGTGTCAGTGGACTGTGTAAGTGTCCTGTGGTCTGAACGCTGCTTCAGCAGCTTTTCTACTTGGGCAAGAATTAAATTTAGGGAGAGAAACTGCTATGCAGCGCACTCAGCAAAGTAAATTATAAAAATAGATAAATCCAGTCCTCACTGGGTGGGAGCTTGTTAGCTGTGGTGACATTCAAAGCAAACCTGACTGTGACTGCTGAAGTGTTTAGTAAATATTAATACCACACCCACACCAAGACTTATTGCTCATACCGGGATTAGAGCTGTTTTAGAATAATAATTTAGTTGTTTTGTTCAGTAGAAATAAAAGATTCATTCAACATTGTTATTTCAGTAGTGTTACTGTTTTTTCTGAAAGCAGTAATCCACTTGAGGCAGTACTTTACAGTGGTTTTAGAACAGCTAAGTCATTTTAAGCCCTCTGTTTTAACTTCGTGAGGCTTATAAGGACGTCCTATAGAGCTTTTTGCTGTGCAGAAGCATTATGGAAATTTCCTGAGGACCCTTCTGGATGAAAGCCAACCAAATAACTCTGACATTAAATCTGTGTCATACTACAAACACACAACTTTTCGTCTGTCTCTAGCACTGATGCATGCAGTGGTGTTTGGTAACGTGACGGCCATCATCCAGAGGATGTACTCTCGCCGCTCGCTCTACCATACCCGCACCAAGGACCTGAAGGACTTCATCAGGGTCCATCGTCTGCCCAAGGCCTTGGAGCAGCGCATGCTAGAGTGTTTCCAGACTACCTGGTCGGTCAACAACGGAATAGATGTTAATGAGGTGAGGAGAAAGCAGATGTACATTCACTTCAATAGTGAATGTTTATACTGATTTCGTAAATAAATCCTAATTAGGTTTGTGGATTGTCCTTTCATACCACCACATTGAGCGGGACATGTTGACATGTATTTTTCAAATAGATTTAGTTCAGGTAATTAAAGGTGGTGGAGTTTTATGAAAGGTTGTTGGAAGCCTGCTTTAGAGCTGAAGCAGCCAAAGAGAACCTGTTAAATGTGAACCCCGTCTCACTTAACAGCTACTGAAAGACTTCCCAGACGAGCTGAGAGCCGACATCGCCATGCACCTGAACAAGGAGCTGCTCCAGTTGCCCCTGTTCGAGTCAGCCAGCAGGGGCTGCCTGCGCTCCCTCTCGCTCATTATCAAGACTTCCTTCTGCGCTCCGGGCGAGTTCCTCATCAGGCAGGGAGACGCCCTGCAGGCCATCTACTTTGTCTGCTCGGGCTCCATGGAGGTCCTGAAAGACAACACTGTGCTGGCCATACTGGGTAAGTCAGAGAAACAGGATTATCAGAATCAGAATCAGAAATATTTTATTGATCCCCGAGGGGAAATTCTTTCTGTCTGGCTACAGATAGACAAGAACATGGTAATGTACACGTTGTGGAACGTTTAACTTTGGGTAACACTGGAATGTTTACAGTTAGATGGTTCAGAGTGCAGGTGACACAAGCAACACAAGCAGCTATTAGGAAATTTAATGTACATACTAGAGAGATATTGACACACTGGTTAGTACATGTGAAAGCAGAGAGCATGTGCTTGTTCAGCTATTTTGCTTCCTTTTTCTATTTATGTACCCGTACTGTGTGTGTGTGTGTGTGTGTGTGTGTGTGTGTGTGTGTGTGTGT
>JAPMOB010092573.1:0-18027 GCA_029875015.1 Lepomis gibbosus
GACTTCTTTTTGCAACCAGAAGAGTCGCCCCCTGCTGGATTTACAATAGAATGCAGCTTTCAGGGACTTCAGCATCGGCTCCATGTTGCAGACCGGAAGCTTCCTGCTCGCTCAAACATCATGCTGCTAAATATGCTGTGTTACCAAAACATAAAGAATATTTCTGTGTTTCGTTGTGTTCCCTTGTTACTATTCCAAAGTACTTCAGTGTTTCCATGTAATGACTTACATTTATGCGTGTTTCCATGTTTCTGTATGTTTTGTTAGTTTTTACTGGATTTTCTATGTGTTTACACATTCCTTATATATCTCTATTGTATTAGACAGTATATATATGTGCCAAAATATGTGTGTTTTCGTACATTAACATGCATTTCTATTCAGTTCTGATAGTGTGTACATTGCCAGGTTTTGTTTATGTATTGTTATTTACAATAAAGTGCATTTCCCTAAGTTTTCTAACGAGCAGGGAAAACTTTAGATTCAACTGAGGCAGAGAAAAACAGCAAAAAGTGGGATGAAGTGGTTTCCAGCTGACAGCTCTGGTATGTTAATCCCTAAAAACACCTCCCTTCCTCCTCTCCTCCTCCAGCAGTCAGGAATGCTGCAGCAGGTTATAATTGGCTCCAGGACGGAGCGAGGGAGGATGAAAGAATGAGAGAAAGGTGGGGTGATAAAAAAAAAGATGACGACAGAGAAGAAGGAGAGATGTGAGCAGGGAGATATGGTTTTGATTTGCTAGGCCGTCGTCCGGCTTCATCATAGAGACGAAATAACAAAAGCACGAAGACGCAGGGGAAACTATGATTTCCAGTTTTCTGTGTGAAGTTATGAATCTGCTGTGTAAATCTCTTTTCCCTCCTAATTTTATTTGGAAGATGTTTGATCAGAACTACCCGGGGAAATTCAGGGGACGCCGTATCAACTTTTTAAAAAATAACAGTTTCTGCAACAGAGCGGTGAAATCCCAATTTTTCAGACATAACTGAGTGAAGCTGGAGAAAATGTTGGACATCTGGAACTTCTTGTTAAGTGACTTGATGTGGAACTTTATTATATGAGAAAGAAATATCCCTTCATCAGCCTACAGTTTGAACTTTGTCAGCTTAGAAGGCTAATCCGTGGGCCGGGCGTGTACAACGTTTACATACACAGAAAACGAATCACACAAGACATTTGCAGGACGACACTATGAAGAATTAACAAGGTAATTTAATAGCATGTAACATAACATTCATGTACAAATACACGTTTTATAAAAGTTTTCTCGCTTCAATTTTTAGAGGTTAGCGAGAGCAAAACACTGAACTATCATATTAGCCTGTGAGTGTAACTACCGTACTGTGATTAATAGGATGTGAAGCCTTCATGTTACGGCGGACGAGAACCACAAACAACATTTTTCAAACTGGATAAATTTAGCACGAGGAGGATACACATGACGAAATAAGGCGTCTCTACATGACGGAAATAAGATTAATTGGATTATATTCATAGAAAGTATAAAACATATTACATGCGTCCATTAAAAGTAAACTTTACTTTACCACCCCCGAGCACCCCCCACCAACCGTAGTCTCTCCAAATCACACTGAGAAAAGAGCTCATTTTCACTTTTATGCGATGGTAAAAATAAATTGGCAAAAATAAATGGAAAGGAATTTTTAAAAACTTGTTCTGTATAAGTTCTGATATGTTTTTCATTATGTCTGGTTTTGGATAAGAATTTTCATTTCGGTGCTTCCCTAATCCTGACGACCAACCACCCGCTATGTAAATTACACAACAACAGCCTCCTCGCCTCATCGCTTCTCACGGTTCCCACCCTCAGCTATCACCCGGAGGGGATCATGAATATTTAGAAGAAGCTTCCTGGCGATCTGGACAGTGTCTGTGGAGATATCTCCTCTGGACCAAAGAAGATCACGACCTTAGAAGAAGAAAAATAATTATTTTAAACCTCACACTCACTCTTAGCTGCTGGTTTAGAGATTATAAAGAAGCACATTTTTTAAAAAAACAAAAAAAAAAACGAAGGTAGGACTGCAAGTTTTTAGTTTTCATATAAGCATTTGGTTTGAAGTTGTGCTGCCAATCTTCCCCTCCAACCAAGAGCCAAAAATTTCATCAAATACTAGAAGTTTCAAACACACACACACACAGATGGAGTTTATCTGAGGCGGTCGGTATTCTAAGGCTGAGGTCAGGAGGAAGAGGAGGGTGGTGGTGGTGGTGGTGGGGGGGGTCTCAATATTTTTTCGTCTTCGTCTTCACTTCCTCCTCTGCCCATCACACCCACACACACACACAAACTTCAAAAAGGATGACAGGGTTTTTCATCCATCTCCTGCGAATTTTGTTCCCAGACGGTGAGATTTGAAAGGCGAAGAGAGTGAAGAGAGTTCAGTGAACAGAAGACTCAATCAGTTGAACCTTTTTCATGAAAAGTGCTTCCACTCACACTCTGCTGCTTTGTGGATATGTGTGTGTGCGCTCAAGTTAAAGGTACAGCTACAACTACAACCACACACACTGCAGTTCCACCTTTGACCCCCTCTGCTAAACAATTGTAGCTGTAAAGAAGAGAGACTAACAGCTGTTCAGCCTTGAATCGGCACAACTTTCTCATTATTCCGCAGACGCACGGCAATCGTGAAAAGCTGTGTAACTTTACCTTAAATAAAAGAAAAGGACGTAGCCGCCCTGACGTCACTCTTTGTGACTCTGGTTTGTTGACTACCCTCATTCAAGAGACTTCTTCAGTTCTGAAATGAGCAGTAGGGAAACTCAGCTACTTAACTGAAGAAGTCTCTTGGATGAGGGAGGAAACGTCTTCCGGTATCTTCAACCAAGTCCAGTTGCCCTGGACTTTAACCCTTTGGCAAGCGAAAAAAAGGCTTGAACCAAAATGTATTACCAAAAAAATGAACAGCAGACTCTTTTAGCACAACTGAACAAGATATTTTTAGGCGACCGACCTGTTTCAGTTAACTTTTGTGAATTAAAAGAACACATTAGCCGTGTTTCCATCTCACTGCCGTGCAAATTTTAAGTGGATTTTTGAAATATTCCAAAAAAGAAAAAGTAATTGCGGAATTTGTGCGAATCAGGTTCTGGTTTGGAGCGAATAATCCAGGCAAGTTGACATTACACATGGCTGTAATAAACAAGACGTTTTCCAAACAGACTGTAAGAAGTGGACTTGGTCGTGGTGACGTCACCCGTTGGTTTTTGGACTGCCGTTTTGAAGCCTCGAGTTTGGCCAATAGGGCGCCGCCATGTTGATTTTAATGGCCGTGAGCGGAGCATAGGTGCGGAGCTAACGTTAGATTTGGGGAGCTGCTAGTGGATAATGACCTCCAGCTCAGTAACAAGCACTACTGTTTACATGTTCACTCTACACACAAAAACACAGTGATCTGGCACACGTTTGTTGTTCTGTAATATGTTCCCGTATTAAACTACATATTGGATGCATTAACAGATTTAGGATTACTGGGAATAAGTGGATTAACTGTAGCATGTTTCTGTATGTTTCTATGAGTTCTTATTATAATAACATCAGCAGCAGCACTGGGGACGAATGCAACCTGCTTAGCATAATAACAGCAGCAACAGTACACACTGAGCACACAGTCAGTGATCCTATGAGCTGGAGTTTCTCCTTCACTTCCATCTTCCACCTCGGCGCGACCCGTTCCCAACCTTCTCTCTCTCCGCCTCCTTCGCCATACATGGAGGTTATAAATCACACCGACTCTCAGGACGTCTGCAGCTCAGCTATTGTGAAATGTGTGCATGCAGGTGTACATGAACGCCTGGGGACGGGGGGTTAGGGTTCATATGCATGCATGTGTTTCAATATATGTATGATGTGAATAGTAAAAATAGTCACAGCAGAGCAGCGGAGGTGGGGGTGGTGGGGGTGGGGGTTTTTCAGGTCTGCTCGATTGTCTGGAAACAATGGAGGGAAGTAAAATGCAGACGGACCGCTGCAGCAGGTCGAGTGTTTGTGTTTCTGAGTGAGGAGCTTCTGCTGTGGGAATAAAAGACGTCTAAATAAGAACAAAGTTTAAGCAGAAACAGGAAGGAAAACCTGCCGCGAACATTTTAGCAAGGAGGCCGAACCAATGACTAAACCTCGGTCACGTCATTGTTTAATTGATGAAACAGACCCGGTGAGTTCTGAGCCCATATTTATGCATCTTTCTCACTCCTGTGTCGCTGGCGTCACAGCTGCCTCAGACGTGGTCGCACATTTTCACTTCATCAGCGCGCCCAGGCTGGAATTAAGCGTTTAACAAAATAGATTCTCTGAATATGTTTCCAGCTCTCTAGAAATACAGTGAAAAATAGAAATGACTGCAGGTTTGTGGATTAACATGATTGCATTTCACCGTCTGACCCTCTCTGAATGTGTTGAGTGGGAGCATAGGGACGCTGAGGTTGTGTGTGAAGCTTCCGGAAATCTGTGCTATGTAATGATTTTAATGCATTAAATATTCTTTAAAGCCAAATTCAGTAAATGTGCACAGCTTCTTTTTTTACATACACCCTGTTGGCCATGTTCAGTAATATTAGCAGCTAACTGCTAGCAGAAGTCCAGTTAGCCTGCTCCAGGTGGTTTGTGTTTCTGTCTGTCTGTGTTGGCCGGTGGACCGGTGGCATGTTAGCCGGTTAGCCGTTGGGCTTTATAGAAACAGACGTCTCTACAGGAACGAGGTGGACACTCGCCAGAGTTCATTAGCATCCAGTCTGGATTAGCCGCTAGCTTGCCAAGACTGTTACGGCTAGCCAAAAGAGACAACAAGCCCATAGGGAATGACTGGACGGGCTAATGCTAACGCTAAGGCCAAGTCTAATCAGCAGCAGACAGGAGGCAGAGGCAGAGAGGAAGATGGCAAGTGGACAGCAGCAGTTGCTCCTGAATTACAATGAAGGGACAGAGACGCTGTTTTATAAAGTCAATAAAAAGTAGTCGGAGAAGTGAAGAACGTAGTGGAAAAGATAAAACATAAAGCTAAAGCAAAGATTTGTGCTGCAGGAAGATGGAGAAGGAGTAATGTGATAGACATGTATTATCTGTGTTGCCTGTTTGTCACTTTTCTTTTTTTGCCGGGTCAGCACCGCGTGACCCGTGACAGCCGCAGAATCCACAAAACAGTAACTAAAGTGTGACGAAGCAAAATGAGACGCTGTAAAACTTCAAACGTAGACTAAAGAATGTGTGATCACACTCCTGACACATTGCTGCAGGGGTGAGCAAGTATTCTGTTGAAGTGAGTATCCGGTACACATAATGTACATTTTGCAAGTAAGAGTTTGCTTTGGTGATGAGGTGCTACACGAAGACTAACATACAAGTTGACATTTAAATAAATGTAAAAATATATATGAATATGGAACAAACAGATTTAGGTTATAAAAGAATTGTAAAAATATGTGCAGAGAAATAATAATAATGTGCATCACTCCGGGTTTGTGACATATCGCAGGGGGAGAGCATTTGTATTTACATTGAAAAAAAAAAACAATACAGAAGAGTAATAACAGATATATGCTAGTTTGTGCATTGATATGCAAAATATTTACAAGTTGTTCTCTTACTATTGTGATGAAAAACGTTGCTCTAAAGCTCGATTCTGAGGAAGTTCTGCAAATAAGTTTTCTAATAAATAGAGCAAGTTCTGATCAGCCCAGTTTCAGGCCTAAATAACTAACTCCTGGTCACATCTGGGCCGATTCCCAGTACGAAGAAAGATCATTTACTCTGCTCAACAGATAAAGACGGTGGCATACTCACTTATTACTGGTAATTTCCAAAATTTTTGGGTGCCACACCTTGTTTTCACTGCAAAAACTAAAATCTTAGTCAGATTAATTATCTTAATTGAAGGCAAAATATACTTGTCTTTTGTCTGACAAGATATTTCTTCCTACCAGGCGGCTTTTATGTCAGACAATTTCACTTGTTTCAAGTTTTTTTGGCCTTAAGTAGCAAGTGAAATATTCTCGGTCTGTTGGCAGATAATTTTGCTAATTTTAAGTAATTTCCCCCAATTTTAATGATTTTTTTCTTGTTTTTGAGAGCTCAGCTGTTGCAGTGTAGCTTATAAACATTCGGGCACTTCAAAAGATAAATCTGTGGATCGCAGCTTTATTAAGTGAGAAAACAACAATGTTCTGTATTTCTGTGACACAAAAAGTTATTATTTTTGCAGACTTTTCTGTAACTGTGCTTTTATGTTTCTTGTTGAACAGGTTAAAACCCCCAGAGTAAGTTGAGTTAAACTCTCAGAGACAATTAATGCCGACAAACACGGGAACACTTTCATGCAGTTGCCCATGAAGTAGAGCCCTACTGCTTGATTGAAGAAAAAAAACATGAACAACAAGGATAATTCCGGTAGTTATCAACCGTGGAGCAACACAAACCCACCTAACCTGAGCGGACACCGAGGTCGCCAGGTTTGGTACCACCATGTATGTACAGAGACCTAAACCACCAACCAGATCCAGCACCTTACTTTACTTAACCAGTTTACTTTCTGCGCAGATCAGACAAAGGAGCTTTAGAGGAGATAAGTACACTGAGGGTACAGATTAGTGATCACCTCCCAGGCTCTGCGGCACACCGCTGCACGTCGTCCTCCACACGCACGCACACATGCAGAATAACACGTGCAGAAACAGACCAGGACCTACACTGTACTTTGACCGCCTGACGAATCCCCAACCTCTCACCTGAAGACTTTGACCCTCAGAAACACTGATGAACGCCAACACAACCACCGTCTCGCTCGCCCTGCACTGCAAAAACTAAAATCTTAGTAAGATTAATTTTCTTAATTGAATGCAACATATACTTGTTTCTTGTCTGACAAGATATTTCTTCCAACCAGGCGGCTTTTTATTAAAAAATTTCATTTGTTTCAAGTTTTTTTGAGCTTAAGTAGCAAGTGAAATATTCTGTTGGCAGATAATTTTGCTTATTTTAAGTAATCTGCCCCAATTTTAATGCTTTTTTTCTTGTTTCTGAGAGCTCAGTTTTTGCAGTTTGTGTGTCAGTCAGCTCACCTTTGACACACTAAAGCAGGTATGAAATGAGGTCACACTCACACATGAAGTTCCTCCCTGTTCCCTCTCACTGTTATCAGAGCACAGCGAGCAGGGAAGTTTTAGATCCTTCACTTTAAATGCAGCACTTACACCACGCTGTAAATAAATACGCCTTTACAAGTAATAGCTCTGCATTTAATACCTCACTTAAGAATGTACTGAAAGTGAAAGTAGTCATCTTACCATAAAATGTTCAGAGTTCAGGATTATATCTGATGTTCCTGCTTTAATATTACTTTTACTTTTTATTCAAAGTCCTTATAGGCAAGTCATGCCACTCTTGGTAACGCCTGGGGCAGTTATTTCAGACCAACGGGACCAGGCCTCTCTCTGAATGAGTGAGAAGAGAGCCATAACTGCACCGTCCACTGGTTTTCACACAAAAACATAAGAACTCCATCAAGAAAATCTGCAGGAAAATGTAATAAAAATCACTGAAAACGTTTTAAGACTTTGCACCAAAATAATGTTTAAAGAGTTTTTCCTCACAGTTACACTTCTACTACGCATTGCGTGGTAGAAGAGCCTTACGTCAGTGGAACCATGCGATTGGCTATATGTTGTTCCCCGCCACGGCTGTTAAAAGCAGACGATTGGCTTTCTAGCAGGAGGGGAGGGATAACCACCATCTTTGGCGTTGCGGGCTTTCCCTCTAGAGTTGTACTGAGGATTCTTAAAGTGACACGTCTCCTCTTAAAACGTCTCTGATCCAACACATTCTCGCTCCCAACTAGTCACATATGGACGCTTGGTCAAGGCTTTTTAACTCCCTGGGTAGCCTTTAGCATAATTTCTGGATGTGTAGGGCTCCCCGGTCAAATTAGCAATATTAAAAAAAGAAACGTCCGGTTAGAAAAATAAAACTAGTGCAGTTTGGTTTAGGACCCAACTAACCAACCCTACGCCCGCCAACGTACGTAAGTTAAGTAGCATTAATTGCGCGTGTTGTGCAACTTCTGTAACCTACGTGAAATCATTAAATGTTGACATTTATTTCACACTGGGAAAAACACCAGTCTGGTCAGGTGAAAGTCGAGTTTCTGTTCCACCCCATTCACCTCGTCACGCTGACTTTTGTTTTAAATATCACACACCTACCTGTAGCGTTGGAGTACAGTGCTACAAGGTTCTTCCAGAGCGTTACAAACTGACACCAACGGGTCTTGACCATGCGTCCATATGTGACGACTTGGGAGTGAAAAGGTGCTGGCCGCATTAATGTGCTCGTTTTAACACCTTTATATCCTGTTGGGTAGTTTAACCTACAGCAGTGCATCATGGTCTATAAGGTTATCATGCGTTTGTATCTCAGAAAAACAGCCCTGTTTTCCAGCTGGTCTAGGGGGATTTAAAAAGTTTGTTCAGTTTAAAAACGAGGAGGATTTTTAATCCTGCAGTTTATCAACCAACGTCTAAAAATATGTAGTTCTCCCTGGACAAATCTGTCAGAAAATATCTGATGCTGCCAAATAGAAGTAGAAAGTTGCATTAATATGTAAATTCTCAAAGTAGAGGTACCTTAAATAAATGTACTTAGTTATTCCCCTGCTGGTTCACATGCAAGCTTTGGCTTGTTAAAGATGATGTTTGGATTTTAAACACCCTGTTACGGACACAAGCTGCTGCTTCTGAGTCTGAGTGCCCTTTGCGTAGTCCGCCCTGTGCTGCTGCTTAAACAGAAGCACTTTACTGACGAGTATGAGTAGGCGAGATCTTAGATTTAATTGGGCAGTGATTGTGCGATAAAATTAGATGTAATTAATTATTAGATACTGAAGACTAATTTGTCCATTTTGAATGTGTTTGTGCTAAACTGTTGAACAATGAACTGAGGCATTGTAGTGATGAGGAATTTAAAGCATGAATAAATGTGTTTTTGTTCATCTCTTCGGGAATCAAACTGGTTTCCCTGTTATCATTATTTTTAGAAATTGCAAACGAGTGGCTGCTGATTTATTTACTCAATCCTTGACGCTGGTGTTATGTTTTAATCCGCTAATCAAACTCCACTCTCATCAACTCTTAACGTCCAGGAAACTGCTATGTAATTCAGCACTTGAATTAAGCTATGATTCAACAACTGAGCATTGTCAAAAAAAACAACAATTATTCAATCATTAGCTTAACGAGGCACCGCAGGTCTGTCTAGTTTGGATTTCATAACATGTTGAAAAGGTGTATGAGGACTTTGGAGGGTGATGTCATTTCTTTTTGAGTCTCCAAAACAAAAAACACAAAAGCTGAAGTGTGTGGAAAGCGTTAATCTGCTCTAACGAACGCGGCTAACTAGCTTGATATGGACAGATGCTATAAACATTAAATTTTCCAGTGCAATGCATCACAGCATTTAGAGCAACCGCTAATTTCCAGTGTCCAACAAGACAAAACATACTTAAATTAAAATAAAAAAAGTCTAAGTACTACATTGCTAGCATTAGAGCTAACTAGCTCTACCCAATACAAACGCAATGCAGCTCCTTTATTTCTAGGTGTAATTTAGTCAGTGTCTTTTTGCCAGTTTGCATTGTTTCACAGCTAAAGTTAGCGTTAGCATTATAGCACATATTTAGCCATTAGAATATATATTTAAGAACCCTTGATGTGGTTTTTATTTTCATACCACAAAGCCCGGCAGCCTGAACTCACACGACATTCTCTCATCGCTAAACGTCAGAATTGGTTGATGTCTCAGTTAGGTTTGGGAAAAGATTAGTGTTTGGGATAAAATAAGTACGTTATGTCACGGCAATCACGTGACGTAAGTAACTTAAAACTTTAAATAAGTCAGTGTTGAGTTGGTTTTAAACTGGACTTAAACTCTTAACTTTGTCAGTTAGCTAGATACAGCTGATGTAATCTGCTAGCTACAGTTGTCATGTCAGCAGACAAATATCACAGTTGTGAGTTTTTATTTTCCATTAAGGTAATTTCCCAAAAACTAATAAGTAGGTTCTCACCAACTAAAGGCTTTTCAGTTCTCCTAGAATTACTACCAAATACAGCAACATCTTCAGGAAGCGTCCGAAGAATTAACATCTTAAGTTATAGGTACGGTAAAAATAAAGTGTTGTTAATGTAAAATGTGTTTTAGTAGCCGTGCAGGCAGCAGCTCGGTGCTGCAGGGTGAAAACATCATATCTGCACTTTGAGCTGACTCTCAGTTTGTGTCTCTGGGTTTAATTAAAGTCGGAGCTGCAGCGGGATCGGCTCCACCTCGTTCGTTAATTTGCTGCGGTCTGAGGCAGCAACATGTTTACCACTCAGAAACAGGAAGCTGGGTTTTGTCAGCCAGCAGATAATTTAATAACAATGTTTTTTAAAGGCCAGAGACAAAGAAGAAAATGAAAGTGTCTGTTTTCTTTTTTAGGTTTGATTCTGCTGTGAATTGTAGAAAATATGTTTTTTTTTTAATACTACAGAGGCTCGTTGGTTCACTGCAACGCTACCACCAAACCAGAGCAATATAATTAAAGAGGAAGGAATGCAATCCAGATTATTCTGCCATCTTTGTCAGTGACTGGACCCAGAAAATCCTGCTTTGGGTAAACAAGGGGACTCAAACTTTGTTTTTTTTTACAAAAACTGTCCAAAACTTTACTCAGACTCACTGCAGAAGATGTGAAATCAACTTTTTAATCAATACAATTAATGTAATTCAAAATCCAATCAAACCACTGCCTCCGGGTTTCCAGAATTTTCCTCATCTTAATCTTCTTCCTACTGAAATCCGTGAGCGACGTGACGTAACTGCACGAGACTAAGGGGCAACTTATCTATATGGTGAGGGTCATCATTGTTCCAACAACTTGAAGAAACACCAACACACACAAAATTTCCTACAACGTAACCTGAACTAAAAAATAATCCAGATGATCCCAAATTTAACCAGAGACAACAGCTAACCTAAATAACCTTAATGAAATTAATCCAAACTAACCTGAGCTTAACTTTGATCCAAACTAACAAAACACTTAATGCTGCTTTGATAAACGATGGTGTTATAAAAATAAATAATAATAATAAGTAATCAATAATAAGTAATAATTCTGTCAGAATGAGATTGTAATATTTTATCTAGATTTTTGGAAAAATATCGAATTGTTATTTTTATTGAAAAACATTAAGCTTATTGCACGGTGTGATTTTTTTAAAAAGATTTTTTCTTAAGTCTGTAGAATATGATGTGTAGTCCGGGACATCTCTGCAGCACGACAATGTTGTGATTTCTGTAAGACTTTGATGAATTGTTCAATTGATCCCTCTAGGATTCTGGGTTGCAGCGATCGCAACTAACACAACTTCAACAAATCCCTGTGAATTCAGCGCGACTTGCAATTCAGACCCATCATCGCCGTTTCCTGCAAAACCATGTCATACGTAGGCAAACTCACATCCTTGTTTACAAGCTGCAGCAGACACGTGCGTGTGTGCGTGTGATACCAACGTCTCATATTTGACAACAACAACAAAAAAGACTGAGTTTCCGGATGTTTGTTACCAAAGCGGGGGTACAATGTTTGGCAAAAAGCAGGTTTAATTATGCAGGGTTAGGGTGAGAAATCCTGGAGAGATTTTTAAATGATTGAACTTTAATGCCAAAGTAAAAGAAAACATCTACTTTTGCCTTTTCACTGATTCCCAGAATTTAACTCGCAAAATCCGGTACTGGTTAATGACACTGAGCACACAACTACAGCAAGTACAGCAAAGTTGAAGCACAAAATGGGTCTGCGATCTTTGGGTCTCTCTCCAATACGTTGACTGCTCATGGAACAATGCACCAAAGTACAAAACCTGGATTGCAAGAAGCAGAAATGATCCTTTAACACTCCCTCCCTTATAGGCAGGAACCTCTGCAAGGCATTGACACAAAGAGGGCTGACATGCCGGTTACGTCAGCAGAAAACACAGACGACAGGTGGACTGTAGGCGAGCGTTTGTTTACTAAAGCGGCGACGAAAGGTAAAGGGGGTCAGCAGAGGACGCGGGCCCGCTGTAGAGACCTAAACAAAGCAGCGGTCCGTCGCATCACTGGGGTTCATCAGGAGCTACCAGAGAGAGGGATTTAGTCCGTATTAGAGGAGCTTATGATGTTATAGATATTGGCTGTTATGTATTATCATTATTGTTTTATGTTGCAGTGTATTTAGTGATTACTGCGAGTGAATAATGAGGCGTGTCAGCCGGAGTGGAGAAACACTTTATGATAAACAGGAAAATAAATGAAACCGATTCTGAGACACAACGTCCTCTAACTTATTATCCAATTATCTTCAATCTGTGTGTGTGTGTGTGTGTGTGTGTGTTGAAACTGCTCTGTTAAAGCAACAGTCCAGCATTTTTATGGAAGCATAGAGCAGACAAACGCTGTAGATCAATCCAGAATGTGTTAAGCCTAGCTTAGCACAAACACTGGAAGCAGGGGGAAACTGCTAGCATAGCGCCATCCAAAGAGACAAATACGCCGATATGATTTTCATTGATGCTGTTTCTTGTTAAAGCTAGTCACAAATATATGTTCTGTAGTCTGCAGGGGTTTAGTTCAGCGGTGGAATGTGTACATGAGCTCAAACACAAGTTTGAGGTACTGATAGTAATTTCTTTTACTGCCACTTTCTACTTATAGTCCACCACGTCTCGGAGGAAAATATTGTACTTTTAACTTTACTACATTTGTCTGACAGTGTTTACAAATTAAGATTTTTACACACAAAACACATGAGGAGTTTATAACTTGTGCAGTTTTGTTTTGAATTAAAGTAACCAAAGTAGAACTCAAACAATGAGTCCATTAATAGATTAATCTATTTTCTTTTTCATGTAAAACATCTTGTGGTTTCAGCTTCTCATGTGTGAATATTTGCTGCTTTTCTTCTGAATTATGGTAGTAAATGTAATGTTTGTTAATAACGTTGAGGTTGTGAAGGTGTCACTTTGGGCTCCGAGGTAACTGTGACAGCAAAATCCATAAAAACCCAAAAAACAATTGATTAATGGAGGAAATAATCAACAGATTTATCCAGAATGAAAATAATCATTAACTGGAGTCCGAAACTAAATAGTTCAAAATGAGCTCTAACAACTGCAGCAGTAAGATCCTGATTTACATTAATGATGAGGAATAATAATCTAAAGATAGAATATATAATCCCTTAAATCTTCAATTAACAGCTCAGGCTTTTAGTTGCTTAAATCACTGAGCTCCCACTGCCTATTTTTGGGACAGGCCTCTAATTACTTTACCATTCTGGGAAATCTGAATTAAATATACTTTGGTGCTCGTTGTTTCCATAAGATTAACGAAATGATTGAATTGTGGAAAATCTCACAGATCATGCATATGTGTAGCATGTCCATATTGACAGCAGTGTAAATGTTTAATTTACAGTGTCTGACAAAATAAGGACACTCCTCACATTTTAATAAATATTTGATTATATCTTTTCATGTGACAACACTGAAGAAATGACCCTTTGCTCCAATGTAAAGCAGTGAGTGTACAGCTGGTATAACAGTGTAAATCTGCTGTCCCCTCAAAATAACACATCGCACAGCCATTAATGTCTAAACCGCTGGCAACAAAAGTGAGGACACCCCTAAGTGAAAATGTCCAGTTTTGTGAGATACTGTATATTTGTATGCACGATTTAAGCAGCTTCGAAGTAGCTCAAGCCAGCGACCTGGTGGGCCTCAAGAGGTTTTATACAGCCAAAGAAATTCCAGCCGTCTCATTAAGATCTGCGTTAATTTGTCAGAAAGTGTAGCCAGCAAAAGGGACAGGCATCTAACTGGGACTCTGCTTTTAATTTAAGTTTTTCAGTAATCACAGTGGACATTTTACTGCGCCAAGTGGTTTTACTTTTAAGACTTTAAGTGCAGCTTACAGTAAAGCGTTAGAACTGACTTTAAGTTGCAATCTTTTGAGAGGAGCCTGGCGTCTTTGCGCTAAGCTAAACGGCTAATAAAAAGATACTGAACTGTTCCTTTAAGAATCGTGAGGATGAGCTAAGTGATAGTGTCAGCCAAAGAAGAAACACACTCCTTCATTGAGCCAACGCTGATGCCAACAACAAGAACAACAACACGGACTCTTGTAAGGACACTTGCACCATAAGTCACTTTATATACACACACACACACACACACACACAGGGGGTATCAGTGCATTAATATTCAGTCGGTACAGTAGCAGTGTTTACAGAGAGAGAGAGAATGAGACAGTGATGGAGGACAGCTCGCTCGCCCGGTCCTCGCTCGGCCTCTCAATTACCTCCGACTGTGATTAATACATCAGACTGCATTAGCCTCTCTCTCTCTCTTTTCTTATCCCTCCCTCTCCTTCCTCTTCCCACTCCTCCTCCCCTCGATCCGGCCCTCCCCATCCTCATCCACTGTTTTTTTTCTCCCCTCCATAAGCAAATAGAAAAACAGACTTGCTGAGGAATGTGGTGATTGTTTTTTGGCAGAACTGGTTTGTGGTACTGGGAGCAGTGGTTTTAGGAGGGTGGGGGTGGGGGGCGGAGTCATGGGAACGCTGTGGTTAACCCAGCGGCGGCGTTCTGGAGACGCTGTAATGACAGAGCAGATGCAGAAAGATGGAGCCTTTTCTGGGAACCAGAAAAACAAAAACACATAAACTGGTGAGACCCCTTGTTGCTGTTCGCTGCCCTGTGAATTATATAAAATAAGTTATATGGTAAACTTCGGTTTATCACTTTGTTTTATACCCTGGTCGGACTGTTTAATCAAGTTTGACACCACACACACTGAAATTTACTGCACCATACTACCCTCGACCATAATGTGCCTTACCACATACTATCCATAATTTACCATTCCACAATACATAACATGTACCCTACCCTTATAAGATAATATACCATAACTTTCCCTAATATAGCAAACAAAGCTATAGTATATAATGCCAGTCCAGGTGATAATGCCCATGTTGGACAGTTTCTGCCTCCCCGTCATCCATTAATTCCTGATAACGGACACCTCGAAGGGCATTATCATGCTTATACCAAGGCCACTTGCCAAAGGGGAAGAAAATGAAGACCAATTATATCTTTGTGTTTTGGATTCAAAAGATTAAGTTTTTCCACAAGCCACAACTCCCTGGTAGCACCTGGGGGTTTGGCTAATACCTGGAACAATCATTACTGTCTCATAAGGTTCTTATGCAATGGAAACTACTCCAGTAGAACCTTAGAGACATCATCGTGTACTTCCTGCAACTTGTGTGTTACAGTCGCCACCCTGTCGTGTTCCACAAGTTTGGGTTACTCAAAGATACGGCAGAAATATGTTTCATATCATACACTCTACACATAATACCTTCATGTACCCTAGTGATACCACCATATACATACACCATACCATAATGAAAGAATATACAATCATGTATTTTACCATGCCTATATTACCATTTAAAGCTATATATATATATATATATATAAAAAACACCATACCACCATACTATATTGTACTACTGCATTATACCATACTATACAATACTACACCATCATCTACCAAACTATACCGTTCAATACTACACCATTACCATACTGTCTATTATACCTCATCATACCAGAGTGCCACCTTGTCCTTGTCTGTGACATTGTCGCCATTATGAAACAAGTTTGTTCTGAAGTACTTTAATTTAGTTTTTATATTGTGTAATCAATCAATCTGGGCTGTTTGTCAGTCTGGACAGAATAATGTTATGAGTTATTTCACAAAATGAAATAGTCATTCGGGGCGTCTCTGTGCTGTTACACCGCTGAATCTCACCGCAGTAACTAGTAGAAGTTTAAAATAACAAGACGGGCGATTATCAGTTCTTCCTTTTTGTTTTGTTTGGTAAATCGTCTTCGAAATGTTGAAAAATAATGTAGCTGGATTCCTTCCTTCAGCCTGAAACAAACGAGCACAGAGGAACTTTAATTATTGATCAGAGAACGCTCGTTACAGCCTCGCCGCCTCGGACGGTCTCTGTGCTCTAATGTCACCCCCTGGCTCAGATGGGTCTTTCCCGTGGATGGCAGAGGGGGCTTGGGGGGGAGGGGGGGAGCCAATGGGAAGCAGTGGAATGGAAAGAATGACACATTTGCAGAAAGAGCGGAAGAAAAAAGACGACGCCACATTCCTCGTCTCATCGTTCACCGCAACTTCCTGCTTGACTCTGGAGGGAGTTTATCACTTATGAATGATGACATGACTCAAATAAATAATACATGACAGATGCAGAGGAGGAATGTGTGTGTGTGCAGATGGAAACAAAAGGAGGAAGAGCAATGGCAAGCAGAAAAAATACACACTGCTCCATTGTGTGTGGTGTTTGTGTGTGGACCTGTTTACTCATGTTGTGGGGACAAAACAAAAGATAATCTAAGGTAGGTTGTCAAATTATAGAGTAAAGACTTGGGTTTAGGTTAAGCTTAGGGGTAAGGTCAGAGTTAGGGAAAGTCTCAAGGAACCGAATGCAAGCAAATGAAATGTCCTCCAGAGTGATGGAAGCACAAAGGTGATTGCGCGCGTCATAAAGTATTAGATCTAACAGTGCAGTTTTGCTAAATCTGCGTCGGCGCAAATCTGCAAACACACAAAAGCTCTCAGAGACAGAAAACGACCTGAGGGGGGGGAGGACGGAGCGGTGGACGGATAGGAGGAAGGGAGGATGGAAGGAAAGGAAAAGAGGGTTAAGCCTTCCCTTGAACGCCCCATCCTCCTTACTCTGAATGAACAGCAGCTCTTTGACGGGCAGAGAGAGAGAGAGGGAGAATTAGGATTCAACTGCGGTGGTCGGCCGAGCGAGCACTGACTTAGATAAATCACCTGCATGCACAAAATACACACATTTTACTGAAGCAGTGCTGACACAGGAACACAAATTACACCCTCTCACACACACACACACACACACACACACACACTCGGTGTTCAGGCAGGATGTAGCAGTAAAAAGTGAGAAGCAGCTGAAAGCCAAACTGTGTCTGTCCACATGGGAAAAGTCATTAAACCCCCCCACAAAAAAAACCTGCAGCAGCTGATCTGACAGTCTGACATACAAGTGTGTGTGTGCGTGGGTTCAGCTGCAGAGATTCAAAGCAGATTCATAAAAAGCCACACCTCCCTCCCTCCCTCCCTGTAGAAAGGTCAACGGTTTGTTTTAATTTGAAAACGTTTGTCTGTCCTCCCGCTGACGCTGAACGCTTTGCAGTGCAGCTTCTTCTTCCTGCATAAAAACTGTGTCATCTGCTAATAAACGGTTTACAACGCGCCATTATGGAATCTGTACACAGATATATGGATATTTAAATTGTGTTAACGTACAGTAGTTATGTGTCCTATGAAGACACTATTTTCACCGTGTTTCGCTTCATGATTGGACGATAGCAACAAATCCCACGTGCAAAGTCAAACCGATAAGGAATTCGGTGCTCACACAGGGTTTTAAGAGACTATGGTGGGTGGGCCTGGGACCGTCTCGGGGGGTCCGGGGACATGCTCCCCCACCCCCACAGAAGAATTTTTTTTATATTTTAAAGCTTAAATGAATTGATTTGGTGCAAAATCAAGAGGTTCTCTATGAAGAAATTTGCACTCTTGTAAACTATTTGATCATTAAAGTTGTTTTAAATGGTGATGAAACAGCAACAAAAGTCTACAAATTTTCCCAGCAACCCTAAATCAAAGAATAGAAAATAGAATAAGTAATTTTCCCAACATTTATTGATGTGGTTTTTACTTATGTTTTCTACTTTCTGCAAATATAATCCAATTAATCTTAATTCCATCCAGTGCAGACGCCTTATTTTGAAAACCGGACATTGTCACATGTGTATCCTCCTCACGCTAAATCCATCCAGTCCGACCCAGTTTGATAAATAATGTTGTAACATGAAG
>JAPMOB010092731.1:0-11268 GCA_029875015.1 Lepomis gibbosus
CGGCGATATTTTTTTTGTCGCCCGATAAGAGTCTCGCGTTAACGCAGCCGTTAACGCCGATAACGGCCCACCACTACTATGTACACAAACTCTATCAAAACACAGCAAACCCGACTCAAAATCAAATCATTCTGTCAAAACAAAAGCACGTTTTCTTTCCAAGAGGACCGGATCAATCAATCATAACACAACAACTTTCTAAATACAAACATTTGATGGCATTACAAAAACTACATTACTTTTCATGTTTCAGCTCCACCTGCAAACAGCAGACAATCCATGGAATCCATTGTTTTTTGGTATTAAGTTTCCTTTTACTGTAAACCACCTCCACATTTTTGGCTTGAGGGTCGAATGTGTGCATTTTTCGCAACAAACAATGCAAAAGTGAATGAGTCATCTTTCCTTTATAGAATGTACAGTAAAAAAAAAAATCAGCAACAAAATTGCAGAAGTTAAAGCTTTATTATCAACATGAAATTGCAGCCAGTGATTAACGTGTTAAAATACTTTCAAATATGTTTACGTTCCTTCTTGGCCACTATACTCCTCCAAGGAACACTGCCTGGCTCTGCCATCCCTTCACACAAAGCATTCTCAGTCCCAGCTATTCTTATCTCTAACATCACAATGGCAAAACAAACTACCACATTCCATCAGAGCAGGGGCTTCACTCTCTACCTGCAAGAAGCTCATGAAAACTCATCTTTTTCGAGAACACTTCCTCTTATAACACCAAACCTCTAACATGCACTTCCTGTGTCCTTCTATCTCCCTAGAATTCTCTTGTATTGACTGCACTATTCCTCAGCTCTTACTTCTTTCCCAAGATAGCCTTATTGATGCTGGGCGTGCTAATAGCTCTAACTAATATTTAATGTCACTTGTAGATCTCTTACTGTATTGATGCTTGTATGTTTTTTCTCAAATGTAAGTCGCTTTGGATAAAAGCGTCTGCCAAATGAGTAAATCTAATTTGTAAATACACAATTATGTTGAAACAAAAAAACAAATTCACAGAAGAGAAAGAAACAAAAATGTCCTGTTTTAATCCATATGATTTTTTATGGTCAGCATTTGGCCACATGTACTCATCCACATCACATCTAATGGCATCTCTCGCTTTGTACGTCGATAGAAACACTTTCTGATTCAGCGACCCCTCCCTGGCCCTCTTCCTCTCTTTGGCTCAACTATTCTTCTCCTTTGTTCAGACATTATTCGTTCTTTCTCTCCTCCGCTGTGTTGTTCTGTATTCATATTGGATAAACTCAACTCCAGAAAGTCCCCTTTTTATTGCATTGTCTATGTAATTCAAAGAACGTCAACACCTGCCTATGTCTCTGGTTGGATTGATTGGAATTAGCTGCGGTTGATCTATTTCAACCAAATTACAAAACATCAGCTATTTCTCAATGTTTCAATGATAAGTTCATTCAGAAATACTTATCAGCTGTGTCAGTATATATTTCAATATATATTTTGAGCTTCTATTGTAGCAGAAGTAAAGGCTTTATACATTATTTAAGGTTTTGAAAATGATATATTCAGTTCTGACTTGTTGTGTGTAAGCATTTGGAAATAACACAAAACATCCATAGTTTTGGTATATGGTAAGCTGGTACGTAACGCAAAGCTTAGCATTTTAGAAATGGGTTAATTGACTGCATATTCTGTGTAAACAACATGAATTGTCTTAATTGTATGGTATGTTTAGAGTTTTGACTACAGATTGCACAAAAGGATGTTAGCAGTTGTAAAAAAACTGTAAACTGTAATTGGGTATAGAATAATGTCTAATATTGTTAATTTCTCTACATTTTCATTTTTGTCTCCTTTTCACAACAATAACAGCAGCCATCTCTGAGCAACACTTGTCGGTTTGCACCTTCCTTTCAAACGTATTACATACAGATGCTGTTGCTCTCACGTGAAATTGGGTTTAGGCTTGGTAGATCACTATGCGTGTAGTAAATAAATGTATTTGCATGTTACCCTTCCATTACTTTGTGCAATAAAATTGAAACGCCCCAGATTGCATATTCATTAAGGCAAAAGTACTAAATGAACCACAGGTGCTTTCTTTTGAAACACGTCATTCTGCGTGCACACTGTTAGTAGATCAGCTTACGTGCTTATTTGCTGGTGATATCAAGTTTGAACACGTTTTTACTCACACAGACCTTTGGTAAATCAGATCCTATTACTTTTGTCTCAGGTTTAGCCTTCAGGTCTTCTTACAGTAAGAATTTACTTTGTTGGCTGCATGCTTCGTTGGATTAAACCCAAAATTTGGGATGCAGGACTAGACTGCTGTGTTCTTGACGGTTCTACTATTGACTTTGGCCCCTGACACAATAGTGATGCTTGAAGGAAGGTGTGTGTGTAGAACAAATGTATAAAAGAAGTGGATGTAGTCACCATGACGTCACCCATTGGCTTGTGGACTGCTGTTTTGAAGAATCGAGTTTGGCTGTTAGGCTGCCACCATGTTGAATGTAAATAATTTTATTAATTGCACAATATCAGCCCAGTGCTAATGTGCTTTATTCTGGATTTGTTGTACCTAAATAAAAGGTTTGTCACAGATAAATCAGATTGTAGGAGGCATTCTTTTTTTCATTATTGCTTAAGTTGTCTTTACATCAAAAAGTCTTTGAGGGTGAACTGAAAAACGACAATCTGTTGATCTTCACTGTGGACTGTTCATTCATTGTAGACCCTGACAATGACCTTCAGGATGTAGTTGTTCACACATACTTTACAGTATGTAGCCTAAGGAACAATCCGTGTCTTATAGCTAACTTAGACCACTGAATTGGTCACCTTTGCCATCATTGCAACAAATGCCCCCCCCCTGAGAGATTTGGCAGGAGCCGCCACTGGTGACTTGTCAATGACAAGTTTGTCCTGTTCTAAAGCATACGCTGCTATATCGTCTGTTTTCCTCTAAATGGGACCATAATTTACTAAATGAACATCATGCTGTGTTAAAGAAGACTTGAAACTAATGACTGAGACCATAAACTAAATCATTAGGAAAGTGTTTACTGAGGGAATAAATCAGGTGAGAAGTAGGGTCATTACCATTGTTACCATTGTATTTCTAAAGGAACTGGAATTCTTTTTGCAACCACTGGTGTTGTCCCCTGCTGGCCGTTAGAAAGAGTTAGTTAAGATGAGCACTGATAATGAGCGTCTGTTTTAAGAAAGATGTGAGAGAGAGACAGAAAGAGAGAAGATATCTAAATATGGAGTGGGAGATTTGATGAAAAAGCTGTGTGTGAGTGTGTGTTTGAGAGAGAGAGAGAGAATAGCATTTGAAAGGGCTGGTGCAGTACTGTTACTCATCTCTATACTCTGCATGGCCTTGTGCGTGTGTGTGTGTGTAGTCAGGGCAAGTGTTTGTATTTGTATAAATGTGGTTTGTGAAAATGTGTATGTGTGATAGATGTACTATATATGCTTGGATGTATGGATGTATGGATGCATATGCATTGCATATGTTAATGAATTTCAGTGGTGTGTGGTTGTGTGTGTTTATGGAATAATATTGTTTCTTTGTCTGTGTCAGTATGTGTGTGTGTGTGTGTGTGTGTAGGCAGGTAGAGCACTGTAGCTCTTCTCAGCTGTCCGCAGGGTGCAGAAGGCACAGCAGTCTAGCCGCCCACGCGCAACGCCTACGTCACACACTCACGCGCATTTACACAGACTCACACACACACATACAAAAAAGATCTATCAAATCCCACAAACAACGCTGAAACACACACACACACACACACACACACACACACACACACACACATGCATATGTAGTAGATATAAATATAGTCTGTCGCTGTGAATAGACAGATGGACTGAAGCTTGCTCACTGCTGTCCACAATAACCAAATTAAACTATGCACCTGAATGTGTGTGGTTGTATGACACAATGTGACAATGTGTGTGTTAGTGTGTGTCCACCTGGTTCAGTATGGGACCTATTAAATAAGTCATGGGTGGTCACAGAGGAGAGCTACAGGCACAATAACACCGTCTGGACTATCACACACACCCTCTCTCAAACGCACACACAAAATGATATGTAAAGGAGACATACTAAAAAAAACATCTTAAGGCTCCATTGATCAATCCCTGCAGGACACAAAGTAAATCAATCCAAAAATTTAAGAGTAACTTTTTTCACATCATCCATAATGGGTACTGTGATACTAGGCAACAGTTTCATTTCCTATTATTATTACAGTTATTTCCTTTTTATATTCCTTTAGAAGTTTCAATAAAAACTTTTCAAAAAGTAAAAGAGAAAACTTGAGAAAGCTCAAAATTCAATTCAGTGCAACAGCTTCCTTCTGAAACATGATGGTCAAATGATGAGAACACTGTTCGGGGGGGTGACTCATTATTTTAGTATTTTAGGGCTAGTTATCTACCTTTAACTTTCCTTTTACCTTTATTACAAATAATCTATTGTCTACTTAGCATTTTGCTACATCAACTGAAATTAGCTATCATCCAAGGTTTGTGCAGGAGAGTTTTAACTGGTGTGCTAGTGCCAGATATTAATGAGCTGGAAAAATGCAAACGTTTAAAAAATCAGGCAAATACCTTTACAATTTTAAAGGATAGTTTTGCATTGTTGAAGTCGGGGCCGTATGAGGTACTTATCCATAGTGTATTACCTGCAGTGGATGGTGTGTCTGCAGTTTGGAGAAACTAAGAGTTGTACTGGCATGGAATCTAAGCAATATACTGCTGTGACAGGGAAAGCAGCGATACGTATGATAGCCAGATAAAAGAAGACCCACAGAAAAAGTGTACATTGTATATTTTGAAAATTTTTAGCACTTTGCTGTGGCTCCAGACAGTAATTTACTTTGGAACTACATTTCTTCAACCGCATATCTTCTGTATCCCTACGCATAAATGCAATTTGGTCGAATACTCTTTAACACTACTAGAGATCAGCTGTTTAAGTCAGAAACTGCTGTTGTCAGATTTACTAAAATGTTCTTTCATTTGTTTTCTCTTCCACAAACGGTCGAAAGTCTGACCCTATCAGTGTGCAGCCAAGTTATGTTTATGCATAAGAACACGGGAAGTTCTACAGTCGAGAAAATGTAAGAAAATTGTCATCTTCCCAACTCTGTCGATGTTGATGGTGTGTGTGTGTGTGTGTGTGTGTGGAGAAAACATGTGTGTCTTTATCTATAAGCTTTATCAATGGACACAGATCGGACTTCTTAAATCTAATTAGACTGCTGTCCACCTCCAGGGATTGTCAAGCTCACCTAATCATGATCACTAACTGAAATCTAATCTTGTTTTCTCTTCAGGTAAACCAGGGCTGTTTTTCTCTCATTTATAACTTTGAAAACATTTTACTTTGGGGATTTATTTTCTCTGATAATAAATGTCTGCTAGCTCTCGTTATTCCCTGCTGGCTACTTTCTGTAATCATAGCTGAATCTTCAATATTCTATAAACTGTTTACATTTTAAGCTCCACGGTTTAATTATTTATGCAAGTTTACTCTCTTATTGATCTTTAGAATGTTTGCTGTTGTTTTATTCAGATTCAGACACACTTGCAGCTCAAATTCTTTATAACAGGTACTGAAAACAGCAGAGTTTATGATGTTGGGAGCAGCAAAGTTTGTGATCTGACTATGTTTGCAATTGAAAGCATTTAAAGTCTAATTTATGGCAATTTGTCCATGGGCATGAGTTCTAAAAATGAATTCAGAGTTTTGGCCATGCCTATGTTAAAATTATTTCAGAAAGCTTTTTCAGAGCTATTTACTTTGAAGATAAATATGAAGGAAATGGAGCTGAGGCAATGTCCTCTGTAATAATTAAGGAGGATTTGAGTGTGTGTTTTGGTGATGAAGGAAGAGAAATATTATATACATACACATCCACAAATTAACTTTAACACTTCAGTGGGTGCAGAAACTTTGATGGCCCCCCACTTGTGTAAATTAAAAGGTTTCTTAAGACTTTATTAGCCGCAAGTTTCAGGGACTCATCTGCAATTATTTTGCATAAATTTATTTACAATCCAAAGAACGATGGATGTTCAACAACAAAGTACCCCTCTGCAAATGATGTACATTTGCCTGCCATTCTTTCTGTATAAGAGTCTGACTAAGTAATTACAGAGGAGGATGCACATTTAATGGCTGGTGTATAAGGCCATCTAAGGGAGAGCTATCTGAAAGACGTCACAGAATGTATTGAGACAGCAGACAACAGATTTAATATAAACACATCCTCATAATGTGACGGTATAGTAAATGTGGGAACAAATATGCATACAGGCAGTGCTCACGTTTGAACTGCACAAGACCCTTGTGCTAGACAATGTTTTTAAAAAAAACAAACTTTTTTTTACCCTCTGTACCTCCACAAACTGAAAATTACAATAAATTAAAAAAAACACGGGGAATATGAGGGTCCTTCCTTTGTAGATAGCATGCATTTACATTTATCTCACACATTCACCTTCACGGGCCCTGACAAGGGACAGCGCTTCGGTGACAATGCGACTGAGGCGTTTCCTTAACAACGAGTTCAGTGTTTGAAGGCAACGGGATGGAGAGATGGAGGCAGAGGGAAGAATGATGGGTGCACAGGTAGAATCTTTCTGTGTCCTACAAGAAGGAAGAGGCATGTGAGGGACTGTGTGTTTACATGGTGACAGTGTGTGCATAAAAGTGTGTGTCTTTGTGCATTTTAATGAGTATTATCTCCTGGCTAGGGGGAATCTATTTTGGAGCTCAGTCCATTTCTGAAGGATTTAGATCCCCCCTACGGCATCCTGTTGTTTCTGATATATATGTGTGTGTGTGTGTGTGTGTGTGTGTGTGTGTGTGTGTGTGTAATGGGATTATTTGGCTGGATAGGATAGTGACTGTCATCTGGGAGGATCGTAACTGAGGCTGCGGCTGAAATACATAAATTGTAAAGAGGGTGAATCACCTGGGATTGTACAATCATATTTTACAAACAAACACAGACTCACACACACACACACACACACACACACACTCATACAGCAAGAGAGAAACAGAAGCACACAGTAATTCACACTGTCTTGAAGATGCATGAAACACAAAATGGCTCTCATTTTTTCTCTTACATACATTACCACACACAGTGCTATTTCTCTCTCTCTCTCTCTCTCTCTCTCTCTCTCTCACACACACACACACACACACACACACACACAAACATATTCACAAGACCCAGTACTTCTTTGTATTGAACCATAATACCTTTTTTGGTCCACGACATGGAACTGAATATTGAAAATGAAGGAGGAATAAAAGAGCAGAGAAAACATGAAAGGAGTGGAGAGGGGGAGATAATTTGTGAAGCTGTACAGAAAGGTAGCCAGGTGTTGCTGTCTCTTTGCTCTGTAGAATTGGACCCTCCAGCACATCCCCGTTGTGTCTGTGTGTGTGTGAGTGCTCATTACTCTCTTAATGGAATAGAGACATCTGCTTCATCTCTCTTTCCATCATTCCATCTCAGTATCTCTCTCTCTTCATCACTCTAAGTCATTCAATCTCCTTTTTACCTTTTACACCCCTCCCTGGAAACTTATGTGTGTTGCCAGAGTGCAAATTAAGATAGAAAAAAGAAGGATGATGGTGCCAAGTGTCCAAGAGGGACACTGGTGAAGAGAGGGGGAGGAAAACAAGATGCCAGAGAGAGAATGGAGAATGGGTAGAGGTGGAGAAGAAGAGAGTGCCAGCTCTCTGCCCTAGGCTGGGTAATAATGATGCTAATGAGTTAGATCAACACAAGGTTTGAGTGACAGATATTTTCTGGCAAATAGGCTGCGCTGCTACACTGTAAAAAATAATAATAAACATTACTGATAACATGAAAAGGTCTGAAACAAATATTAGATTTTTGTGCTGTATGTCTTCAAATACATTAATGGAGGACTAATATGGTACAAATATGTTGAATTCTCATCTTTTCTCTTAAACACATACATAGTGACACCAAGGAAGATTAAAGACAGGGGAACTGGACTTTGTGGAAGATACTTGAAAACGCTTCGCCTCTCATCCAAGAGGCTTCGACAGTTCTGAATGACTGTCAGGGAGTCTCAGCTAGTTAATCTCTGTGCAGTCATTATCAATTTGATGGATACCACTTGGTTCATTAGTGCACCTGGCTGTTGTAACGACAGTCATTATGGTCGTTAGAGTCATCTGAAATAGACCGTCAACAACGGTTGATCAGACTTGGCCTCGTGTAAATCAAAAAAACATAATAACTCTTGTTCTGTAAAATAAAATACTTTATCTTGACTAGATTTTTCCAGTGATGTGCATAAATTACTACTTCACCTACAGTAGGTTTGCCTGATTTAAATTGTTTGCGGGTAAGTGGACTATAATGACATCAGATTTTGTGAAACATAATTAATGAAAGCTGTGTGACATCCATTGGAGAAAAATTGTGAGCCAGCTGTCAGGTGCGAGGAAAAATGTTTTTGGAGATTGATGAAGACTTACACAGCAAAGTTTAATGAGGCTTGGCCAAGAAGAAACAGTGTCAGCATCCAATGCGTGAACACATGCAATGCCACACCAAATCTAGAGGTCCCTTTTATGTTTCTGTCTTCCCCCAGTGTCCGCAGGTTCCCCTCTTAAGTCATTCTTTAATTGGGCTTAAACTAAACAGCTAGTCTGTCTGAAATTTAGACTCCAATGCATTGCACATTGGAATCTTATACTATCCATGAGTTGCACTCTAATCTCTGGAATCAGTAAGTCTTGTAAACATACACAAGACACCCAGAGATTACAGATTGGAGTTACTGCTTATAAGTCTTAAAAGGCAAATGAGTCGAGCTGGAAGGTCAGTGAACACACTTGTGGGGTGAGCAAATGACTCCAAGTTAGACCTTCCTTACCTTTCCTGTTACATCAGTTAAGCGCTTCAGTATTTTATTTCAGCAAGACACTTGTGGAAAGTTGCAATGTGAGACTGGTCTAATTGGAATATAGAGCTGTATGTCATCTGCGTAATAGTTACTGGGCATTATATTTATATGTATACATTATCGTTTTGGATGATAGGAGCATGTACATGGAGAATAGAACAGGACCAGAATTCAACCCTGGGGGATAGGGCATGTTCGTGGGGGATGAAACTGAGCCGGCCATTGTCACAGAGAAACATCTCTTAGATAGGAAGGACCTAAAAAAGTTAAGGCCAAATCAGTGAGTCCTGCCCACCACTGCAGTCTGTTATGATAGACTGAACGCAACACTGAGGTTCAAAATAACTAGAAAGGAGAACTCACCAGCATCCTCAGCCAACAGAAGGTCATTACAGACTTTGAGAAAAGCAGTCTCAGTACTGTGAGGAAATCAAAAGGCAGACTGGAATTCTTTGAATAAATTTTTTTCTGTCAAATGTGCTACTAACTGTTTAAATATAGTTTTATCTGGGACCTTGGATAAAAAATGAGAGTTTTGAAACAGGTCTGTAGTTATTCATGGTGGAGGGATCTAAATTGTTAGGAGAGGTCAGAAGAGGTTTGACCAGGGCAGTTTTAAAGCAAATTGGGATAGAGCAGAAGGTCAGGGAGCTATTTACAATAGACTGATGAAAGGGCTAACTGTAAGCATAGTCTCCTTCAGTAGTCTTGTAGGAACCACCTCCAAGTGTCAAGCAGATGTCTTCTTATGGTTAATCATATCATTGAGGACAGAAAGAGACATTTATGTTAAAGACACTGAAGGATAAAACACCAAATGATCTGTGGGTTAAAGGATCTGGGACAGGTCGGTTTTGGGTCCAGCTGCTACCAGTGTGGGATCAGATTCAGGATGTTTTTTTTAACTGCTCGCAGAGGTAAGGGAATGCAAGCAAGTTAGTGTTAGAAGGGGCACCAACAATCCTCAAGTTTTTTAAACGGTACTTTTGAGTTTTGAGCATTCTGAGAGATGAAGTGGAAAAGTAAGTTTCTAGTGCATCATTAACTACAGCATTGTATTTCTTCATTAAAGCCTTCCTGTTAATAAACATTTGTTGGCCTTCCATTTGCACTTTGCTTTGTGTACCTCTCTTTTTGAGGAGCAGGTGTGTTTGTTGAAATGTGGAGGGACTGAAATTTATTTGGTTCTGGTTCTGACTGCGGCAAATAAATCAAGACGAGAGGCAGCTCAGAAGAGACAGATGAAAATGCATGTGAAGATTTACTAGCTGTTAATTATCCGAAAGCGAATGAGGGTGAATAGAACTTTAGACGGCAGAGCAGAATACAATTTAAAAACATACTACAATGATCAGAAAAACAGATATAAGTTCTTTGCTATCAATCGTCAGGTTGAGAAATAGCTCTGTGATTGTTTTGTTTGCCTGTCACCAGATTGCCCTTTCAACCCGCTCAGCCTGCCTGCCAGTTCCAAGCCCCCGTAGAAGATCCAACCCTTCCTGCCACTCTCCAGCCAGCCACACCAGCCCCAGCCCTCACTCTCCAACTGCTTAGGAGGAAACTCCCTTGTGACCTCACCCTGCCTTAGTTTATCTACTCTGCCTTCATCAATAAACAGTTAAAACTGCTACTTTGTCTCCTGGTCTGCATCTGGGTTCTGCCATAATTCCTGACATGTTTGGGAAGGCAATAAACTTAGCTATACAATGTAGCCTGATACACAAAATATTAGGCTTTTGAGGATATATGCTTATAGTCTCTGTAAATAACAGCAACCTCCACTCTCTGGCCAGACAGCTGAGGTTCTTGAGCATAAAAGGCTAGAGGGGTTGATTTATTCAAGGTACTGTATTCCTATTCTTTTGTTTCAGTCAGACAAAAATATAAGTATCATTAGATGTAATACAATCATTCTATAAAAAGGATTTGTTGTTTACATTTAAAATGCATATTTTCCAGGAATGCTTGGGAGAGCAGAAGGCAGACAGTTAAGAGCGACGCAAATCAAGTTATGTACTTTTCTGCTATTGCAGGGCAGAGTACTAGTTTTTGGTGAAGAACATGAATATGTAGGAATATTATTAAAAGAGGAGGACACTCTTTGCCTCTGAGAAAGGTGGGAGGGGGGATTCTACATGTGCTGGTTACCACCGATGTGGAGCCCTCAAAATAGCAAGACAGAATGAGGTGAGTGAGATGTGGGGGTTACCTTCAGAGGCGGTGAGAGTGTTAATGCCGATGGAGGACAAACGGGGGCGTTGGTGCAGGATCTAGCAGCATGAGATGAGACAGGAGAGAAAG
>JAPMOB010092742.1:0-12888 GCA_029875015.1 Lepomis gibbosus
ATTGTATATAGCATATTGTACAATATACTGTGTATTCTGTATAAATTTCTTCCAAATCTTCTCTGAAGCTGATGAAAATGATGTTGTCACTAAGTAAAATATTCAAATCTGAGACTCCATTAAATGTATATATTCTAGATGTCATGCGCATACACATTTCCCCATATGGCAACCTGACATATTGGTATCTTTGGAAATCTTGGAATCTCGCCTGGAGAGTTAATTAAGTCAAGGTTAGCAACTTACGGGTGAACATAGTGGAGCATTTAGCAGCAAAGATCCACATATTTGTCCTTTGAAAATGGCCAGACCAAACCAGAGTTACAAGGAAAATGAATATTGGGCTCACATTCATCAGGTGGCCTTAAAAACAGCACTAAAAGAAGGCTAATGTGGCTCTGCATCTACTACATGTAAATAGACAAGTGTTTGCAAGTCTGCCATACCAACTTTATAAGGTGGTAACATGTCAGTCTGGTGATTACAGCTCATTTAAACCCTAGCTGCAAAAAAGTCCTTAGCTGAAAATGCTTTGATAGCTGTTTGGTCACATTCCCAGATACTGTTTTTTACCATCTTCACATAGTATCCACAGTTACTGGGGCTGGGATCCTACTGTTTTGTTTAGGATGAAATCTATAGCAATGGTGCAAAGTGCAATTTTTAAAAGAGTGCGCTCAAGTGAGTCAGACAATGTTGAATCAGAATTTAATGTGGTCTAACTCACTATGGACAGTTAAAAAAAGGATCAACATTGTTGCATTCTTGTACTGTGTCAAAATATTGCACCTACATTACCCACAATGCAACACAGAAGCTAACAGTTCAGTCAGAGATTTGGGAGTGTTATGCTAGCAGCTGCTAATGTAGCCTCAAGCTGCTAGCCACAGTAAGCTCACTTCTTTCTCCAAACTCCACACTGCCAGATAATTTTTATTTTCAAACTTGTGTCTTCAGCCCCAGCCCACGTTGACAAGGGACACAATTTGTTGTAAACAGAAATGTGAAAAAAAAATCTGTGCACTTCCCCTATAGGTAAACTTTTCACTGGAGAGAAAAATACAAGGTTGGCCATTCTCACAACCATAGCAACAACACATTTTAATTATAGCTGACACGTTCCATAATGCTTTGCTGCTGACCTTGTGATGCGGTATTCGTTGTTATAGGAGACACTGTGTGGGCCGGAGCTTTCACTCATGCCGTACAGCTCCAGCACAGGGATGTTCAGGCTCATGAAGAACTCCAAAGTTTCTTTGGTGATGGGGGCAGCGCCTGTAAAGCAGTACTTGCAGCGGTCTAAGCCCAGCGCAGCACGCACCTTCTTAAAGACCAGATTATTAGCCAGCATGAAGCCCCACGGCACCACATTCTCCCTGTAACCCAAAGATAAATTGACATTTTGGAGATTCAGATTTGTTAGGAATTAAGAACTGGGGCCGAGAATAAAACAACAGAGATGGCAGTGGCAGTCTGTCCGTTTGTCCACCACTTTGGCCCACAAAGAAATATCTCACCAACTGTTGCTGTAAAATTGTGTACGGACATTCGTGACTGACTCCATCTTGCGCTATCATGAGGTGACATTTGAGGTTTTTAAAGTGAAACAAGTCGATAACTACTGGATGGATTGCCAAGAAAATTAAGTATAAGCATTCCAGTCCCTCTCCAATTGAGTTGTAACTACTTTGGTTTGACCCCTTGTACTTAAAATCTAGTGCTCTCATTGGGTCAAAATTTTAAATGGAATCTGTATCTCTTAATTATGATTTACTATCTCATAATCTTATTATTATGAGAAAAGAGCTAATAATTTAGAACATAACAGGTGTTACAATGTATTCTGTGACCTGTAACAAACCAAAGAGGATATAAAACACCTGACCTGATCGGTCTGAATTCAGTCAAAGGTTTTTGTCTCACCTGTTCATGACACTGTAGTTGTACTGCAGGCCTATGGATTTGGCCCAGGCCGCCACTCTCCTCCTCAATGGGGATGCCTTGGCACCGACAGCTTTCATCTTCTCCTGCATCTTCTCCCACACACGAGGAACCCCAAGGAAACAAGTTGGACGAGCCTCTTTCAGGGTGTTTCCTAAGGTGCCCTGCAAAAAAAGAATGGGGATTAAAGTCAGAATAGGACAACTTCATTATTAATTTCATGTTTTATACAACAGTAGGCACCCTTACCTTCAGGGCGTCTGGCTCTGCAAAGTAGGTGGTCACGGCATAAGTAAGACACATCCATAAGTCAAAGAGCTGGGCTGCCACGTGGCTGAGCGGCAGGTAACTGACCACCACCTCCTCCCCAGGGCAAATATCTACCAGGGTAACTGCTGTACGGCTTGTCCATGTCAGCTGCACATTAAAGAGTGGGAGAGGAGCCATCAGAGAGTTTTTTATTCAAACATGTTTTTTGAATTGTCACAATACCAATTAGCAAACAAACTGCTCACACATTCTCACCCACTGCACACACCAACACAGCCTGCATCTGTTCCACACATGATATAGTGTATATATATATGTATATATATATAGAAAACAAAAGTACATTTTAAAAGGTTTCCAGATCTCATAAAAGTTTGGTTGAGCCATTTTTGAGGTATGTCTTTAAATCCATCAGTCAGCATTTATGAACAGTTCAGATTAGCCTATGAAGTACTCTAAACTGTAGGAGCCCTGCCTGATGCATATCGATTAGGAATAACTGCAAAGATGTTTCTAATATTTGTGAGCCCAGTTCCTCTTCCCATTGCAGCTTCAAGTGGTCTAATGAAGGAGATGCAGCTGAATGAACTGTCTGGTGGTATAAAATATATGTTAAAGCCTTTTGCAATGGGTAGTTTCCAAGATTTCTCCTATCCAAATGTTTTGTGGATCCTTAAAAGATTGTGAGAAATATTTTAGTCACTACACTACACTCTTCAAAGACACATGTTAAACCTTGTCTAATCCGTAATTGAGTTGATAAGGGAGGCAGGAAACAGAGAATTACCCAAAACAGAAACGGCTGTTATTAATTCAAATTAATGCTAAAATGGCCCCAAATCCTAAGAGCTACCGCTCTCATTAAAAGGCACTTGCTCGGTGGTAGCAGGACACAGATCAGAGAGCTCAGTCATCAGTCAGTATCAAATACCACTTGCCTGAAAGTATTTGATATGATAGCATAAAATATATGTTGTAGCAGTTTCTGGAAATCCCCAAGACTCTATGTCGGCTCCTCTTCTTTTAATTTACTTTACTGAAAAAATATTAATTTATTTATGTTATATATTATTAATATTGGATCTTGTTAAAGAAATCTGAATGTTCAACCGAAGAGTATTTCATTAAACACAACGCAGTGTTCCCAACAAAGAAACTGCTGCCCAAACTACTGACATACAAACTCCCTTTCATTCTGCTATGTGTTTTGGCGAATTAACTATTCTTTTTAATTTCAGCTGCATCATCCCAACACACGCTATGTATTCTATGGTGTCATGTATTTAATACATGTCACATGTCAATTCTAATTTCAGCACAAGCTGATTTGCTGTTTCATATCTTCTGTTACCATAATCACTATTTATTTATAATTTTATTTTAATTTAATCAAGAATTAATTTTAATGCAACAATAGTTGAAAAAAAGAAACATTCTCTGGTTCGAGCTTCTCAACTGACAGGATTTCACCTGACAACATGACATATGAAGATGTCTGGGAAGGTTTGACAGGCAGTTTGCCCACCATTTGTTTGACTTTTTAATCAACTAAACTATTAATGGAAAAAATATTCTGCAGATTAATTTATAGTGAAACCAATCTTCAGTTGCAGCCATAAGAAGGAGTAACATTTAAAAGCAGTTCAGTTGTGTCAAAACAACAAAAGTCAAGACAAGGAAAGTATTTAGTTTAGATAACTCACATTGTCATGGCTCAACATGACTCCTTTGGGTTTGCCAGTGGTTCCAGAGGTATAGATGAGAGTACAGCACTCATTGGCCCGAAGACTGTCAATCACAGCATTCAGCTGCTCCTCAGGCACGTCCTCTCCCAGCTTCATGAACTCTTCCCACTACAGAAGTACAAAGATTATGCATCTGAATCTAGACCGGACTGTACTGAATTGCAGCTGTGTAGGGCAGTTTACTACAGTTAAGTCACATTCATCTCATTGCAATTTTTATACCACAAGAAAGAAAGATAATCATTTTGCATTACAAAGCTTAGTGGTGCTTCAACTGTAGCCATCCGATACAGTATAATAGATTTATGTTTGCTGAGTGAACGTACTGTGTACAGGAATGGTGTTTTCTGCTGCAGCTCGCCTTTATATTGAACAATGGCTTTCAGATTAGGTAGATGATCTTTAACCTGTTGGAAAAACAAAGTCATGTGAGAACAGATTTTTTTTTCTATCTCTGATAAATAGTTCTTACAAGCGCACTAAGGCCCAGTGCTGACCTGCAGGATTTTGTCGAGCTGTTTCTGGTTTTCCACAACCAGGATGTTGGCCTCACAGTTGGCAGCCACATATTGACAAGCTTCGGGCGAGTTGGTGGTGTAAATTCCGGTTGCCAGACCCCTACGGCACGAAACAAAAAATGGAGAATAACAAGCTGATTCACTACAGTTTGTATTAACAATGAGGCTAGTGTTTTTGTTTTTTTTGTTAATTATTTGTTTAGGCAGTATTAACAACGATGTACAAACATAACAGATAACACAAGATATGCTATTACATACTGTGCGTGTGTGTAGACTTTTTTTTTGATGTTCCTGTATATGTTTTCCTGACCAGAAGTGAAAGCACATCGGTTCAGCATTAACATTTTACTGGATATTTTGTCTACTGCAGAATAGGTGAATAAACTTCACTTATTTGAGGACAACACAAGGCTATACTGATAATCCTTTGTCCATAGATTTGTAGAAAGCGGTAAAGAAATGGCAAGGCTACAACCCATATTAGGTTTCCTGTGACTTTAAACTAGTACAACCTCAACAGGCAGAGATGGACTTTGAGATAAGCACAGACAGAGATAAATGTGCAGTGTCAGGTGAAACAATGCTGAGGCACCTCAAAGTACAAAAGCGGACTGTAAAGTCTACATGGAAGTGTATCTGTCTCAGTTGCTTAACTGCGATCTTACCCGGCAAAAATACAGCCGATGTCCGAGATGAACCACTCAGGGGAGTTAAATCCCAGAATCCCCACGCCATGGTAACGCTCCAGCCCCAACTAAAACAATTAAAAATAATAAAGGTATAGAAGAACATAAGCTGTGAATGCTGACTCGGCATTCACACCCAGTAACATGTATCTTGATGACCATTGGCCATCAAGGACTGAAGGCCTAACAACTTTTTAACAGCTTGACAGATAAGACTGAGGTCTTTATGTTCGCATAGCTACCACACCACGGTCACTCAGTGTATTGGGTCCCTTTCTTTAGCTGTACAGTGAAACCTCACAAATCTTGGTGTTAAATTTGACCAATCTATGTACTTTGATCATCATATCAAATCCTTGACCCATACACGTTTCTTCCATTTAAGAAACACGGTAGACTGAAACCTTTTTGTGTCTAAACTAGAGATGATCATTCCTAAGACAATCATACTGAAACTCCCTTTTCACCTGCCTCAGCAAGTCGTCCCTGGACCGTCTATAAATGGTCCAGGACTCGCAGACTACAACTCCCATCAAATCCATCCTGTCATCATTACAGTGGCTCCCTGTCGGGTTCAGGATTCATTTTAAGGTTTTCGTTTTTACATACAGGCACCATTGTACATTTCTGACCTGCTTCACCGCTATATGACCACTAGGTCACTTAGGTCTTTAAAGAAGGGCTTTCTAGTTGTTCCTTGGGCTCAGTTTAAAAAAAAAGGTGATCGTGCCATTGAAGCCCTTTAAACGTTCTGCAGTCTCTATTGATGCTAAAGGCATCAACAAACAACTGAAGACTCTTTTATTCAAGATAACATACAACTCAAGGGTGCAAACATGTTGGTTTCAAGGTCCATTATTTCTTAGGTTGTATTGAATGATTATTTTATTGTTGATGATGTTTCTTATGTTCTACTGTTGGATTTATTACTAGTTTACAAAGTTGCTTTTGATTTATTGTTGTTTCTTTACTATTTCTCTTTTCTGAAGATCTTATTTGTAATATTTTACTCTTGTCAAGCACTTTGTTTATGAAATGTGTTATATTAAATACATTTTACTTACTTACTTCTATATATTGCATAACTACATCATTTCGAATGCCTCTTCACCTCATGGGACACAAAAGTGTCAATGAAATTTGAGACGTCACATAAGACAAGCCGTGAATTTGACACGCCCAAGTGTTAGTTTTCAGCAACCTGTTCTCACACTGTGACACAGTGAGAGAGGGAAGATATTCTGAGGTGCTGTTTACAAAGCAGTTGCCAAGAATTGCAGGTTTTGTGTAGCCTGTAATTCATGATATATAGCTCATGTGCATGTCACGGGAATCCCTCTATTGATTCAAAAACCTCTGCTCTTCTAGTTTAGAGTGTAAGTGTAGATTACTACATACAGTGCAGGCAGAAAGTAACGTCAACACACCGGATTTAAATGAAACAGGGACTATAACTTTAAGTACTAATACTGACTAATAGTGACTTTAAAGTACTGACTTTCAGCTTTAAGGGTGTTTGAGGCTCTTCATATCCATATTGGATGTGCTTTTGTTCTTGTTCTGCGTTCTCTTAGGAGAATAATGACCCTAAACATTCAAATACGACAGCTGGCACATTCCTACGGGCAAAGAGAGAAATGTTCTTGACTGGCCAATAGGTTATGTATGTTATGTATGTATTTGCTGAACACCAGACTAGAAGCAAAATGCCCCTGGAGCAAGACAGGAGTAAAAACGGCTGCAGTAAAAGTCTGGGACATACCAAGTGTCTGCTGATAGTATATCACATGATCATCTTATGCAGTTTGTCCACATAGTTCCTTCCAGTGTGTGTAAGTCAACTGAAGCTGCCTCTGCGAAGCTTCCTAGATATACTAAATTAATTTGCCTTGCCTAGTTTGTGTTGCTGAAAGTTGGAGGACTACGGTGTGTATACGAAAGGCTACAATTCCTACACTGTTGACTCAAAAAAAATGTTAACACATCTTAAAATTAAATTTAAAAGCCAGCACTAATCTCACAGTTAAGGTTTATTCAAGTTTGCTGGAGTAGAGAGCCAACATACGAACATACTGTCTCACTACCCAAATATTTACAAACAAACAAACCTTGAGGAAACTCTTAGCAGCTGCCCGGCACTGCTCATAGTATTGCCTAAATGTCACGGTCACCCACATGCCATCTTTTTTGAAAGCCAAGGCTGGATGATCTCCATGTTTTTCCAGCGTCTCCAGGAACGCCTGATGGATGGTGATGGGAGTTTCTGATGCCGGGCCTGAGCTCTCCATCCTCAGCATGACACCCTTGTCTCTGCTGGTACTCCATAGTTGGTCAGCTGGGGCGAGAGTTGTCACCACATTCGCCGTCGACAGGGGAACAACCCTGGGCTCTTCTGTATTGGGACAACAGCCGCATTTACCCGCCATTAATGATATGTCAAACTCACACTACTCACACTGCACTAACACACAGCAAGCTTGCCCTTTAGAAAAAGAGTCAGAGAGGGTTTGCACCTGCTGTCTCAGTTACGCAGTGAACAGAGGAGCTATGGAATTTCTACCTACCAATCAGGTTTGGTTAGACTCTCACCTGATTGAGAAAGTAATATGGTTCCAAAGAAAACGAGTCTTGGGTCCCTAGATCGATAGCATTCAAAGAAGTATTCACAGACACAATAATGCTGCTGTATTTGTTTTCCAAAAATGCACAAAGGCCGTGCTAAACTTCCCTCCGGTGATTTTCCATTGTACCAAAACTCTAGGATGCTATGGATGATTTTGTTCCTTCCTTTTGCTTTATCTTGCTGCCAGCTTCTTTCAAAACTCTTAAAAGCACACCCAACACTTGAGTATTTTTATTTAGCTCTTTTACTTCAGGTGCCCTCTTTCCTCTTCACGGCAAGGCTTATGGCTGAAAGTGCTTAACTTAAAGGTAAAGTTGTATTTCAGTCTAGATTTAAACAAATTCACAGAGCTGCCAGTGTTTTCATAAAGGTCACACATTTCTGTCAATTGATACACAAAGTTTTGTTTTGTTTAGAACTTGGTGTATCCCTTGACACAGTTGAAGCGTGTGATTTTTAGTCAACAGCTTCTTTACTGCATCTAAAAACGCCCACAAGGCTTTTCAGAAACACCATTACACTGGTACACATCTTGTTTCTTAAACAGCACAATTTCATTTCTAACATGTTATTATACTTCCTCCCCTGTATAAACTAAAAAATAAACTCTATTTGCCTTTTTCATTTTGTGTAATTTCAACATTTACAAGTGCATGTCATGAATCTTCAGCAGCCGGTTTCACTGGTTGCTTTTAAAGTACTTTTAAATGACATGGAGGCTGTACACACTGACTGTAGATGTTATGAATGATTACTCGGTCGATCATTGTAGTTATTACTTATATATATGAAATTTTAGATATTTTATGACCTCGTAACTCACTAAGTATTATATCTATCATAATTGTCTTATGTTTTACATTTATGTTATATGTTATGTGTTTTAATGTCTGCAACCTTGTTAATTGTGCTGCTGTCTGACTTGGCCAGGACACTCTTGGAAAAGAGATTTTTAATCTCAGTGAGTCTTCTTTCTGGTTAAATAAAGGTGAAAAAATGTTGCCTGCATGACGCACAGCAATATTCCCCTTTAAACTTCAGCAGTGAATCTCAGACAATGGCATTTGTGCTTATACCACATGCTGCAGCTGCTCCAGAATGCAGCTGCAGGGGTTGTGTGCATAGAGGATAAAAATTTTTGCTTTCCCACACTGGTTTCCTAATAGTTTTAGGACAGAATTTTAAAAATCACAGCATGGTGACAAGTCGTTTAAACGTGTTGTCAATGAGGAAGACCCCCACTATGTTCTCCTCTGCTCCATAATCAAGACTGCAGTTCAAAGGAAACTATTTGCGACCCTTTTTTTAAGCAGGTGGCATATGTTTCTGCATGTGATGCTGCCATTTCAGATTGTATCATTTCAATGGTTTTTAGAGGCCAGATGGGGTAAAACTATCCAGAACTTTATTAAATAAAAAACTTGTCAGAAACAAATTAACAGAATTTGGGAAGCAGCAATGTTTTTTATTTTCTTATTTCTTGTATTTTTAATCTCACAAACCCTCAGATTAGTCTGACCGAGCTAGTCATTAGGAACCCCTGTGCTCTACAATCAGCAAAACAACAAGTAAAAAGCATTTTGTTCCTAGACATTTTCACTTTTGAGGCAGTTTTTCACATCAGATTAGTTCCTCTTTCCCAAACACCACAATCACAGACTATCACCTGGTGAAAGTGCTTCAGTAGCTCCCTCCAGCTCAGGAGATCTGGCAGATTTGGCCAGTGTGTCAGCGTTACTGCAAGGAGGAGCCTCCTGGGTCTCTGAAGCGGATGCTGCACTGAGATTAGCTCTGGTGGCGTCTCCATTGAGGATAAGAGTGGAGTGGGTCCTTAAGTTTGTGGAGTCTGACAGAGTCTCTTGCGTAGGTTTGCTGTGAAAGCCATCGAGAGGGCACGAATGAGCTAATACCCGGAAATGAATAAACATAATTTTTTAGATTCATTGGTTAAAAGAAAGTGGATCAAATCTAAATGACAATCACCTTGAAAATGGTTATTTGTTTTCTACTTTGGGACATGCGTCACTTTACATACCTCTCAGAATTACCAGCCATGACTGCAACACCATTGCTCTTAATTGAATATTCTTGTACACTCATGTTGTATTTGCTGGAATAACAGAGAAAACTATCTTAAAATGGATGTCAGATGTCCTTCACTGAAGATCCTCCAGGCAAATAAGAGAATCTATTATGAAACAGCTTTTTATACACAACTGACATTCAACAAAGTCATTGCAACAGGTCAGAGCCAATGACCTCCATCACTGGTAATCGCAGTACACCAGCAGGCTAAATGATGAAACTTTGACTATTGTGCCAGAAAGCCTTTGGACATCTGCATGTATTTGTACTATTTGTCCCAAATAATCACACCCAGGAGAAGAATACACTGCACTTCAGTCATCGCTACTTAATTAAAGTTGAAGTTAAGGTGTCTAATCAATGTTTCAGGCATTAAATAAAATGTAAATATTGTCAAACAAACAAGAGCAGGAGGTCTTCCTCTACCCAGAGTGCTTGAGCATGGGCTGCTGACAGAGAAACAATGCCATCTAGTGTGTATAGTTTGCAACCAGTGGTAACAATTCAAATACTTTCTGTCGTATGGTCACAAAACCTCCAAATAACTGCACTGCCAAATATAATAACTCCATTCAGCATATATGTAGCGATAAAATAAAAGTTAACACATTCATTGACATAATGTCATGAGACATTTGTAAATAAAATTGTATTAGATTAAGATCTGTCAACCCAGCAGATTCTCAGTCAGTTTTTAAGATAAATTCAGGCAAGTTTCTTTTTGGCCAAAGTTCATACAACTTACAAAACTAGTGTGGCAATATGTAGTGGCAAAACCTTTGCTCTGGATTACGCAATTATCAATCAAAGTGCCCTGCAATCCAGAAAAAGCAGATTTTAGTTCATTACTTAGATTTGTAGATTACCAAGAAAGCACACATTAACTTAGGAAAAAAAACTGTGAGTTGAATCTTCTAGTAGAAAATGAGTAGTAGAAGTCCGATAGTCCCAAGAAGTAAAGATGAGATCCAGGACAAGACAACCTCGTTTCAGAGCCAATAGTTGGCTTTAAGACTTTCTATGTGCAACTTAGTTTGGAAATCCTCATTCAAGACATGCAGTCCCCATAGCAATTTATGACAACAAAAGCCTCCCTGCACAAGTTCTGTCACACACTCTAACATCAAAAACATGAAATGGAAACGTGTGTAAATGATAGCTACCTTCTCCGGGAACAGAGCTGATTGGCATCAACTTGACAGTTGCTGTCAGGTGCTGGACAGACCCAGATCAACCTTTGACACGTGCTGGTGCTTGACTGTTGCCACCTGAAGAAAATCTCAGCCTGTCGGGGACTTGCATGAGAGCAAACCAAGTTCCCCTGCACTCACGGCTCATCCAGAGCAAGAAAGACTTACTCAATCCTCTGAACACCTGTTCTCTGACAAACTTGACCAAAGGTTATATTGCTCGTTGAGGTGAATAAGACTTGTAACCTGACACAAAAACAGTCTGGTAGAAAGCTGATTTGTTTACAGTAATTATATTGGCTGACAACTGTTGTCAGTGGTGACAGTCAAAATTATTTAACAGCAGCAATGTGACAAAGATTGTGTGGTTTTATTGAGACTTTTACCGTTTTTTACAACTGCGTACACAAAATCTTTACATGTCTCACGATTTTTGAAACCTCTCACTCAAACAGAAAAACTACACCTCAAATCTTCAAAAACACAAGTTATTTCTCAGCCTTTCACTCAGCTTTCACTTGCATAAAACACTTTTTTCAAAACACTAAACACAATTCTCTGCCAAAGAAACAAAAAATTAACAGTAGGTGGCTTGCTTTCCTTTTCCAAACACAACCAATCTTCAACAGATCACACACACACTCCTCACATGTGCAAACACTAGCTGCTTAACTGATCACTAACCAATCACTGCTTTAGTCTACAGTAGACCTATACATAGGTCAAAGGTCAGATTACATTTACATTTACTCATTTGGCTTTTATCCAAAGCGACTTACATTTAAGGAACAACATACAAGCATCAACAGAGCATCAATACAGAACGCGATCTAAAAATGACTATACATACTAGTAGGAGCTGCTAGCACATATCACATCAATGGGGTAAATACCTAAGGAAAGAAGTAAGAGTTAACAAAAAAGTGCAATCAATACAAGATAATTGTATAATTGATAACTAGGATGAGTTCAAGGAGGAAGAGTTGGAAGAAGAGGAGGATGACGACGACTTGGAAGAGGGGCAAAGAAAAGAAGGAAGGGGAGCCATCACTGAATCGCTTCACATTGGCATCCATAATTTGAACCTTCAGAAATTAGAACAGGGTGCAACTATATAATGACTATTTCAGCATTACAGTAAAATATATATTACTGCATAACTTGCCTAATATTTATAGCTCTAAGCCATCCATTTATTCACTGCATTGTATGAACAAGATTGGTTATCATGATGTACTACAATATTTTGTACGTTTTTTACAGTAACTATATTGAACACACACAATGTTGGATTCTCTACAGGGTGGAAATGGCACACACACAACTTTGTTCTTTATTCTAAAAATTATAATTTTGGTTCACGTTTATGGTTTCTTGTATGCTGCTGTATACAACACTGTGTTGTACAATTTACTATTAAGAAAAAAAGTGTTCGCAATTTGATGCAAATGCTTCATTTTGGGATGTATTTATGGCATTTTGGATGCACTCTTACATTTTAAGGGCATTTTGCATTTTGTGTGCGCAGTTTTGGGAATTGTGTGTAGAGTTTTTAAAAAAGGAGACAGTTTTGAAAATGTGTGTAAGCAGTTGTAAAAAACTGTATTAACCTTGCAAGGCCTCTCAGTCAAACGATGATAGTCAGTCGAATTTTATAGGTGTAGATAAAGGCATTCCACAGGGCTCTTCACTTGGGCCTTTATTTTCCATTTTTATTAATGACTTGCCACTCTGCTGTTCAGGATGAGACATTCATCTTTATGCAGATGATACAATTATATATTGCTCCAAATTGAATATTTCTGACATAAATTATTCCCTACAGTG
>JAPMOB010092779.1:0-11786 GCA_029875015.1 Lepomis gibbosus
CATCCATCCATCCATCCATCCATCCATCCATCCATTCATCCATCCATCCATCCATCCATCCATCCATCCATCCATCCATCGTCAACTGCTTATCCTGCGTACAGGGTTGTGGGGGCTGAAGCCAATCCCTGACATCAGGTGAAAGGTGGTTTCCTCAATATATATATGATCAAAATGAACAGTCTAACTGCTGGTGTCAGGGCGTTTTGTATCAGCATGAAGGAGTGTTCAATCCGGTGTTATTATGATCCCAACTGCGAAAAAAAATGAGGAAAAACTTCTACTACATTAATCATGTCTGATTAATCCAGATTACCTTGAATACTTGTGTTTTAATAAGAGGCAGTACCTCCCCAGCAGCCCCTCGCCATCCTAAACTGAAAGCTAAAAATACACATGCACAGAGTGATACTAACAACCAATTGAGGAGCCTCGCTGTATATTTACACAGCTTATTAGTGTCCAATTGAGCATGTGTCAGATTTCCCCCCTGGTGTAGCTGAGCTACACCAGCAAAAACAACATTATGCCATTTCCCCAATTTCATCTCTTCATAACAGGAATATGTTGTTCCCATTCCATTTAGATTTTAATAGACACTTCTGCAAGAGCACTTTGAAAGCTCAAGCACCACCAAAGTGAACTCTACAACAGATTTTACTCTCTACAGCGGTGAATTGTTTATATCTACTGTAGATGAGCTTGCAAATGTGTCCTCAACAGCAATTCACTGCAAAATGGAGATTGTACAGTTGATACTATTCATAAATGACCGCTGAAAAGCTAGCTGTGGTTGTAATATTTTAAAGATATATTCTACTAACCTGCAATGTGAATATCAACATCTACAATAAAAAAACATACCAGGATGACCTAACCAGGCAAAAATCGATATAACGGTGATTTGAGCAATCAAGACGCTTAAATTAGGTTTAGATCAGAAATGTGCCTCTCATAACTGTTATCAGGAAAGAATGACAGACTGAAATCTAACAGGAAGCATTACCAGGGTCACCTGAACAGAGTGCAGTGTTGCTAAAGCCCAAAGCCCACACTGCAGCAACACTCATTACCCAGGTCTCCATAGAGACAACCTCAGCAGCCTTTACTGGACCAGAGCCCTAAAAGCCTTTATTTCAGGAAGCTACATCTCTTTATCAAGAAGAGGTGCAAAATGTACCATTCTGATGGAAGCTGCCCATTAAGACTAATTTTTGCAGGTCTGATCAGGGAAAACAAACGTGCAGCAAAAAGAATACTGTCTAAGATCAAAAATCATTGCCCTTTTATTCTGCGTACAGTCAATTTAGCATGGTACAGACTGAAGCAATATACAAAGACGGGGTTGTCATTACGCACTCTGAGTAATTAAAAAAAAATTAAACCACAAAACCAACATTTGAATCATTGAATCAATAGAAAAGGTCAGTGTGAACCGAGTCTGTCGATGTGAATGGCGCTGCATCAGCAGCGACCACAAACGTAGCATTCATCACAATTACAAGTGCTGTTGCTGCCATTCAAAGTTTCCATGTAGATGTCTCTAGCAGCAGCCATTTTGCAACGCTGTTGCCTGGACCAAAGAGACTGAAAAAGCCTTTCAACAATCTAAGCAATAGACTGTGCTCAGTAAATAGAGATTTCAGCACAGCATTGAGACTTGAAATGGACATTAGTGTCCTCTGTTTCTTGTGTGTCTTGTCTCTGTTACAGAAAGGTACAGAAAGGAGTCTTTGCTACACCGCTGTCATTGCTTTTACTCCATGCTCCCCCATAAATAACCACTGCCTTCATTGAACCCTTCAGCATGGCTACAAAATGGTTTTCCTGTCATGTTTGCTTGACGCATCGCCCTCTACTCTGTTTAGATTGTGTCCACTTTTGATTTTTTTTAACCCCTTTCACTCCATCTACCTCTCAAAAGATCTTCTAAATACCCCAATTTTCTTTCGAGCTGATTTCTGCCCCCCAACACGCGCACATCCCACCCTCTACCCCACAGCCCCTTGTGCTCCTCACTTCCCCCCCTTCCTCACACACCCTTCTTGTATTCGCTGTAAAAATCAGACACCTTTCGTCCAAATACAACCACAATTGTCACTTATCAAGCCTTCTGAGGAATTCATTGTGGACAATATAGGATCTGGATGCATTTTGCAAGACGTACACTTGGGCAAGGGTGATAAGGGCTTGTCTCTTTTTTTTTCCAATCCAAAATGACTCCATGTCTGTGCTTCTAATATGGCGGGTGCATTGCCAGGAAAAAGCACAGCCAACCTATTTAATCCCTTTTCTACAAGATACTCGATAGATCTAACAGAAAGAATACAGAAATGCAATCACATGTTATTTAATTCAATGCTTAAAATAATCAAATGTATTTACTTAAATTGTAGAATGCACAGAAATATACAGCATTTTTTATCAACATACGTCTTGGTTTAAGGGTGGATTTCTGAATTGAAAATTTAATTTAATGTCCATCAAGAAATTATTTCAGTTTCATTAAGGACTAACGTTCTTTTTGAATGCAATTCACAGGCAGGTTTAAGATTTAAACAAACAGTGAATGCACCACATAAACATGCAAATGTGTTACAACAAAATTACTTACTAAAAGATCATTATTCATTAACTATATACGTCAAAAAGTGATTGAAAAACTGTTAATATGTACATCAAGCATCTAAAAATGGTGTAGGAAAATGCACCCAGACTGAGGCCCAATGCAGTTTGAATAGAGACAATAAATGATCCTTTATGGTGCAAAGTGAGAATGAAACAAAATAATTAAGAGTTCTTATTTTAGGCCTATTATTTCCTAAAAACAAATTGTACAAAAATTAAAATAAATGTAGTGCAGTACAGGCTGCACCTATCACTCAACCTACATTCTCCCCCCTCTCTCTCTCTGTATATCTCCCTCCCTCTCTCTCTGTTTTAAATGTTGAAAATGCAGAGTGGTTAAAAGTTCTTACACTTATTATCTCTACAGGCCTAAAGGTTAATGTGAATGTATCTATCAAACTCCCCAGAAAACCCCTCTGCCTGTGTCAGGTCATGGCAACAGCCTGCTCTGCCTTTCAATTTACAGGACAACAAAAATCAATAACTGTATTCAATGTGGAAATGCTTGCAGATTATTTAGGATGTTATTTGTACACTCAGTGGGATAATTAACTTAACACTTGAAGTTTAACATGAACAAATGCATCACCTACCATTCAAGATGCACTGGGAAAAGATGAGAGCCAATATCCACATGCCCCGCTCCGTTCAATATCCAAGCTTATGCTTTTTCTTCTTCTCTCCCTGCACTCTTTCTTCTTGTTATTTCTCCCTTTAATTTCTTCAACAAGTCAATTGCAATGAAAGAAAGGGGAGCTTGCAAATCTATATCTCTCTCCCTCTCCCTCTCTCTCTTTCTCTCTCTCCCTCTCGTTCTCTCAATCCTTCACGTTGGGAAGAAGATGAAGAGGAGGCGGTTTGAGCTTCTTCGTGCTGCTGATTGTCTCCTGGTACGGCGGGAGATAGTATATGATCCAGTACTGTGCGTCTCCCCTTTTTTGGACTGACCGCACCGCACCGCGCCGGGCCTCAGTGCAGCCGTCCCCCCGTGTCGGAGCGCTGCTCTGCGTGGAACATGAGGGAGCTCAGCTCGGTGCGCTCCGGTCCAGGTGAGCTGTGCCGCTGCTGCTGCTGCTGAGTCAGAGGCTGGAGACGCATAGGACAAACTGTCTATGCGCACACGGAACTCCACGCTTAAACAATTAAAACAACAAAACAATAAAATAAAAAAACCCAAAAGGCTCCAAAATCGGAATAAATAAAATAATCAATAAATAAATTAGAAGTCTATGTACTGAAAACAGCCAAACATGTCATCTCAGGTAGAGGGGAAAAAATGCGTAAAAGTTGGAATTTTTTCGAGGATTAAAGAGCGCATTGAGTTGATTGTTAGCTGCGCTGAAAACTCATTCTCTCTTCGCCGCCTCTCTCCGTCCGGCGAGCAACAAGCACACGCATCTTCCCCCCGCAGCCGCACACACAAACTGCGCACACTGGTCCCTGCGCTTAAAACCTGCCCTGCCTCAGAGCACTGTGGAGTAAACCCTCGCCTCCTTCTCTGCCGCTGTTCTCCCTCTCCATTGCCTTAAAGGTGCAGGGGTGGGGTTGAGGGGTGGGGGGGCGCACAGCTGAACCTCTGAAGGAGCGTGATATAATGAAAAAAAACTATTGTTTTATCACAGAGAAGACGGATCGGTGCCCCACTCAGAGAGGGAAAACTGTACATTAACACAGGCAGGAGAGAATTAGCCCATGCAGGACATCCTTCTATGGTTTGCTGGTACTGCTGTGGTGTAGGAGGCTGGAGGATGGATGCTGAGGGAGGGAGGGAGGGAGGGAGGGGGAGTGATGTAGGTTACACCTGACTGGTCTCTATGTGGGCATTTGGTGAGGGAAAAAAATGCTAAATTATCTTAATTGGAGGAGATCAGATCCTGTCTTTTAATGCGTTTTTTGGATAATTTATGAGCCCCAGGGGCATTTTGGGGATCCTGCCAGCCTTACCCCTGCATTCATTAATTGACCTTGACAAATATAAGCAGCAACCCCCCCAATGCACCAGGGGGCATCAAACGGCGGCCATGTCAGGCATCCACAGACCCCTGCGTGAGTTCATGCCTCCATTCAAGCCACACAGGAGGAGGAGCTGTGGATTAATATGTGAAAACAAAAGTGCTCTATGATGAAGACTTAGTAAAGACATGCTATTGGAAATGATAAGGTGTGATCTCCATATTAATATATAATAATGTGCCTGAAAATGTCAACTGTGGAGTCCTTTTTATTTATGATTATTTTGACTAAGACATAAGAGCTAAAGACAGAAGAAAAATGTTTCTTTTTGAATTTTCACCAAGCAAACATGTTATGTTTCCCAGGCATGATGTTGTGATAATAAAGTCACATTTGCATTATACAGTATGTTGAATTTGAAAAGATTTTGAAGGCACTGCCACAATGGTAACTGCAGTGACATCCGCTGCCATGTGACGGTATAAATTTAACGTGGCCCATTTATGTTCAAATACAGGCGAGTCGCGCATTAGCCCTCCACCCAGATACAGTGTCTGTCTCTTAGCATCCACATCAGACCTGCGCATGAACATGCTCTGCACCAGGAATACAGGACCTGTCACCGCCTGTCTGGCCCCTGTGCTTCCAGCCAGGCATCCCCAAAATAAAACAGATCATTATCACTGACTCCCAGATAGCATGCAGAAAACATGCGCTTTTCCTCACACATTGAATACAAAGTATTTTTTTGGTTTGTGTTGAATTTGCCTAATCCCCCGCCCTGTCAGTCTCATTGGCTCCCAGCAGTGAGGGGTTTGTTGTTCTTCCAGTTCCTGTGTTGTGTTCATTGCAATGTGCAAGTCTCATCTTCTTCTACTTGCCGCTGTACAGCATTGGACTGCAGCTTGGCACTCTCAACACAACACTACCCTTTTTTAAATGGATTATTATTAGAAACCATTTTGCTCCAGTTGCAGGCAGCTACACTATTTACTGACAACTAAAAACTCATCAACATCTATTTCTATTTAGCTGCACACTTTTCATTCGTGTTATATTTGTGCTGCTCCTGTCTGCTAATCTATGTTTTTGTCAAAAAATGCAAGTCAAGGAAATTTATTAAAAGCATTGGATTTCACACAAAGCAACAGCAAAGTCCAGACAGACATATACTATATCTGCAACTCTATGAAAATGGACAGAATCCAAACAGCTAAATATAACCTATAACAACAGACACAGTCGCTGGTTTGTGCTGTCGACAAAATACACACACAAAGTAAAGAGTGCCAATTAACTCAGCGCCGACCCATTTCCTCACCAGGCTCGTTGATTCTCTGTCTTTATTTGTCTTGCTATGTCCAATCATTCAGCCATATGGTGAATTTTCTCTTCGATGTCCATCCCAGTGGGAACAAAGATTGGATTAAAATCACTGGCTGCATGGTCATAAAGAGCTCAATCCCTATTTCTCTAATCCCCGCTTTAACTCAATGATATGTTGTGAGGTTATGATCAAATCAAAGGTATTATCCTCGTTAAACCCTTCTGTTATTTTAATGTTAAACCATCACAGACAAATCTGGGACTTCTTTTTTTTGTACTGTGTATTTTTACTGTATAAAACTGAGAAAATAGTTTGACATATCTTTTAAACTGCTACAAACAACTGCTAATAAAAAGTTAAAAAAGTGGGAACAAATGACAGTTTTGTAACAAACATTAATTTCTCAAAAGGAATAAATACTTAAGCATTATAGTATAGGCTATAAGTGTGACTTAAGGTGTATGCAGTTATGATGCTCCATACTGCAGTTTACTGAGGTCATGTTGTTTGATCACCTGCTGTTGTGTCAAGAACACTGTTAATCAAGTTTGAGAATGAAAAACGTTTTATCTCCCATTGTTTCAGTTTTCATGTAAGAATTGGAAATTAGAGTTAGAATCAAACAAGACTAGGACTATACAGCCATGCTAACAGCTCGGTACACAGCCGTGCTTTAGCTACATGCTAACATTCTCAAAATGACAATGCTAACATGCCGATGTTTAGCAACTGAAACGTTTACAATGCTCACCATCTTGGTTTAGCGTGTTAGCATTCTAACATTTGCGAATTAGAGGTGAGCCTGATGGGAACGTTTTGCTGGTATTTGGTCTTAAAATAATTGAACAAATTAAAGTGTTCACATGATGATGGCACTAGAATTCACCCATGAATGTCTAAACCAAATTTCATGGTAAGCCGCCCAATAGTCATAGAGATATTTCACTCAAAATCACATATGTCAATCTCATGAAAAGGAAATGTCAGAGGATCACCAAAGTGAGAAGGGTACATCTTTAGGGAATGATGCATGTTTGTACGAAATACCACATCAATCCATCCAGTAACTGTTTAAATATTTGTTTTTTTTCTCCTCACCCCATTTTTGGAAACTCTGTTTCTGATTGGCTAGTACCCGTTGCCTCCATAGGTTATGTTGGTTATGACAGCAAGTCTGTACTCATTATTAAACACAGAGACCAGAGCAAGGCCTATAAATATCCCACACAGCACATATTGTGACAAACACTTGTCAGGTCGTAGGTTTCCAGGCTCGACCAAAAACACAACAGCTTATTTCCACCGGTAACTCCAATACAGTTGTAATAAGACAGCAGGGATGGGAGAGTTGTGAAGCTGGTAATCATGGAGCGATTCTTTGGACAGCTTTATAGACTTTATGTAAACTGTTTTATTCTAGATTTTCAAAATGATTTTAAATTGTACTATATATATTAATGTTGTCCTATTTGCTTTGCATTCCTCTGTGGCGTTCTGGTTTGCAGTGGCTCAATTACAATATAATGTATGTATATGAGTTCAACCAGAAGCCAGTGTACAGTGGGGAATAATAATATCCATAAATCTTGACTACAATGAGCCAGATTCCCCAAGGGAAACTTTTACAGCTTTGGTTTGGCTTTTTATTCAAACAACCCAATGCAATATGTGGTAATGTCTTAAAGATAACCAATGATGGCAGGTTCATCTCGATCTATGACTTGTAAGGATAATAAGGATAGAATAAGGGAGCTTTGCTGCCTGGGTCAGACTGCTGAATAATTCAAACCACGTTATTTAGTAGAAATGAAGGAACAGTAGTCTAACGTACATCCTGAGACCCTCATTTTATTCAATCATCTTTGAATCCTTCTCTATGCTCATACATTCTGAACCGACCCTGAGACAAAGTCACAATTCAAGTTTAATGAGTTGACATGTCTCCAGAATAAAGACATGGAGAAATGGGTTCCCTTTGAGAGTAATTCTGAACCATTAGCAGGTGGAAAGTGCTGTGTCTGCTTGAAACTAAACTATGTGCCATAAGCTTTCCACTGCAGGCTCTCAGAGCCGAAGCAACAAAGGATTTAAAGAATAAATTCAGCCTCAGATATCTTAAACTGTTGATGTTCCTTCTTCATCTGCAGCTTTTCCCCAAACAACTTGTGCTGCATTATTTTCTAGTGAGGTTACTGCTGATGGAGAACTTGGCATCTCTGCCACTTCCATTGTCTATGATAGAACATGTTACAGCAAAATTAATGCAAAATAGCACCTGACACTCACTGTTACTGTTTTAGACCAGTGTTTCAGTGTTTCCTAAACAGGGGTACTGGAACCTAAGGGGATACTTCTGCAAATGCCAGGTGGTACATAGAGAGATTGTAAAAAAAATAGACTAATTATGACTTGTTTTATACACACACACACACACACACACACACACACACACACACTTGTGTCTGGGAGGAAAATAAACACAGAAATGGAATGTTTTCACCATACAAACATTCATGGAAATCCATCCAGTTGCTGTTGAGATATTTCTGCCCAAAATATGACTAAAGTAGTGGACTGAGAGACCGACCAAGCATCACACAGACTGACATAGCCATCTACAGAGCTAAGCCGCTTACATGAGTAAACAAAGGGGGAAAAAAACGGTTCAATAGCAGTTTAAAATCCGTGAGAAAACAGTGTGTCTATGCTGCTTACGTCACAATGTGACACCATGCTTTCTATGTTTGGCCAGTTCTCCATGGCTCTAAAGGTACAACGTGTATGATTTTGACAGAATTTTTGTTTGAAACATTCCAAAAATTAACTAACATTATGAACAGAATGTGAACATGTTACAGTTCTGACATCATGTCAAAGACGTGTATGTGTTATGTCAATGCGCGTCGGAGATATCTACCAAAGTTAGCGTGCTAAAAATCTTGCGCCAGCTAGCACTGTTCATTACTCTCTTAGCCTTTTTAAGTCTAATAAATAAACAAATGAACTCACAAAATGTAACAAATATTCTTACACCATTTTTTCTTGAATAGAAAAATACAACTGTACGTCTTCTGAATTCAAGTTTCTCCCTTTAATCGAACAAATCGCCTGGTTAACTCACCGGGAAACACATCGGGAAAAAAACCCACAATGCTATTTGGATTGCATGCTGTGTAACCAATGAAATGGGGTGTTTTCAGTTATCGCATCACTGTGATCTACTTAGTTTACGTAAATCTATGTGAAATCTCAACAACAACAAAATAAAACGAACCAAAACCATCTTGGTTAGACTGTCGACTGTCGACTGTCCTACAATCACCAACTCTGGTTTGGTCAAAACAAACTCTTAATTCAAGAGTTAGACAAGAAAATACTCTGTACTGGCTCTACCTGTTGTCGCTGCCTCTGTTAGCTCCCTATTGACACATCTCCTGTCCCCGAGGTTGAGGCTGCTCAGTCAGCTAATAGGACAGCTAAGTTAGCTGCATGGCTAACTGAGCTAATTAGCAAACAGCAGTTAGCAGCAGTTATGACCAGCCATATGATATGCTTCCCCCTATTTGTGTGTGTGTATGTGTGTGTGTGTGTGTGTGTGTGTGGAGGGAGAGGGGGTGTTGACAGGTCTCAGTTGTTACACATTCTAGGCCTACCTTTAAACTACACAATAAACCCAGAGTTATGACGTGCTTTCAGCTCTTTCTTTTTTGCATGTCGATTGATGATCAATGATGATAGTCCTTTTTAGGAGCAGAGAACTAACTAATTGGTTCCATAATCACCTCACCTGATAAGGTAGAGACCAACTGACTGGACAGAGCACAGCAGCTTGATGCCTTAGTGGATCCATACATTGATTCTCTTCATTGACTACTTTGCATCTCATGGCTACGAAGCTCTGCTGTCCAGTCCTGATTGAGTGGACCGCAGGGTCATCCAGAGGTAATTCTAAAATTTTAGGGTTTTTGAATTTAAGCAGAATTCATAACATTCATGTACTCTGAGTTGATTAGGCAGTGATTCATAACACTTTATTCCATTTTTCATAAGACATTGCCATCAACTCTGGAGTATAAAACTGGCCCTATGGAATTTAACTAGAATGGGTAGATGCAATGACAGACTTTATGATTTGTATGAGTACATTTACATTCAAAGTGCATTGCACTTTGTAATTTGATCCAAATCTATCTGACTCCCTAATTTCCTCCGTAAATAAGATATCAAAAAGCTGACTGATAACAACAAAAATATCTTTATATTAAGATACTGATGTCCACTCTATAGCTCAGAGCTAGCACATGTATGGACAGTCAATTTACTAGTACTTAACTAACACTGATGAACAAAAGATTTCAAGATGAAATTGCTTTGTTTATAGCGACATTTTCGAGTTGCATTGCATTTTCCAGGTTAAAAAAAGGATTTTACTTTGCTAAAACCTTTAACATGCTTAACGTGATAATCTTCTTTTCATTCTTGAGTTTTTTTCTGTTGGAATATTCAGTGTTGGGCGCATCTTTCCTGGGGAAAATTGTGGATTGTATAATTGCTTTTTCATCAAATTCATCAGAGCTGAATAAGAAGAGGCCATATATTATTATTATCAAGTATTTCCAATATTATTATTATTATTATACAAATATGTATGTAAATGTCATTCTTTCCATCATACGTGGTACAAACAATTTTTTTTTATTGGAAAACTGATGTGGTGGTGTAACCTCATGTTATACATTATTTGAGTGAGACACATTAGACCAGGCCAATCATGTATGATGAGGCTTTTTAGTTTATGAATTCACTGAATCGTCTGGAGACATTTAACTGCAAAGGTTTTCCATAATTTGATGGGATAAGTTTACGTATGTTGATGCTGTTTCTGTTGATCTTATGTCTGTGTGTGCGACACTGACTAGAGATATCTGGAAAGCAAGCAGCTGGTCTACTGTCATTCACAGAGCAACAGTAAACATATTTGAGTTTGACTCTTCTGGTCCGTAACTGTCCAACATGGGGTGGCAGTGTTGCTTAGTAACCACAGCACATGACTGACCTTATCGGTGCGGTCATAAAAATGTATGAAGTCCTTTTATTCACCCCCCACACACACACACACACATTCAGACACACACAATTTCGATGAACACATCCTAATGCATTGTTCTTGAGTGTGTGTAAGAGAGAGAGAGCAGCAGGGTGGTAATAAGGGGCTATACCTGACACATGCCACAGACTGCATCAAGCAGCATGAAGAGAGTGAGGTGGGGAAGAGCATCTGGTGACAGGAAAATCAGCAGTCACAAGCCACAGCAAAACAGCACAGGATGCAAGTGTGAGAGCAGCTTCACTTTCACTGAAACATTTTTATCATGCCACTAAAAATAAAAAATATGCAGCAGATGCAGATTTAAAAAAAACACAATGCTAATTGGATTGCATGTAACCAATGATCTGGGGTGTTTTCAGTTATTGCATCACTGTGATCTACTTATTTTACGTAAATCTGTCTAGTTTACAGTGTCTTAATCTGGGTTTAATCTCCAGTACATATTTATGGAATTGTAGTATTATGCAGCACAGAGAGGGGTTTTCCGAGGCCTTTACGAGCCGGGAGCAGCGCTGGTGATTCCACACAGGACGTAAAGCACCACGTCTGTCAGCTCATTGACACAGTATCACAGCGACTGGCTTTCTTGCAAAGTGCTGCTCTGTTGTTCCCACAGGGAGCACAGATGTTAGCCTTGCTGTCGCCGCCGTCGCCATCTTTTTGCCCTGACGACATCTGCACAGCTGTGTTGTCGGCTGCCACGCACAGGCGGGAACGCCACAGCCCGCTCTTGAACTGTTGACAGCTAGGGGCAGGTCGGCACAGATG
>JAPMOB010092791.1:0-15242 GCA_029875015.1 Lepomis gibbosus
GTCGAAACACAAAGAACTGGTTCGCGAGTAGGCACCGGCTCCAAACCGGCTCTCAAAATGCTTTGGTGGAAAAGGGGCTATTGTAAACCTGTCAGAAGTGTGATTTTCTGGCTCCAAACAGCTAACAAGATGATAGCAGGATAAACCAAACTCCAGGGAAAGACCTCTTTTAAGTGATGTTACAGATGCTATACCTATCTTTAAGTCTAACAATTTGGCAACTTAATGACAGAGTAAAATACCTGAATCTTTTTATGCTTGATTTTGGACAAAGTGTAGATACTACTGTATTTTTAAATGAGTTGCATCTGCGTGATTGTCATGGTGGCAGCTCGTCAGTCTGTCTTCTCTCTTTGGGCTTCTATTTTTTATCCATCTTGGCCATTCCTGGTATTCCACCAGATGCCCTCAGTGTGTTCTCCTGTCCTTCACACCTGTAACTCATCCCTAATCAGCTGTGATCTTCTGCCTGCCCTCCCAGCTGCTCATCATCTCCAATTAGTGTTCCAACCATTTTCTCCTTTTGCCTTATACCCTGCCTGAAATCTGTTTCCCTATGTGTGTGTTAGATTGGGCACATTTAATCTGAAAATGGTGTGCACCAGTTTACTATGTTTTCTGTTATGACATGCTTTGAGGAAACAAGTGCGCAGTCCAGTGCACTTGTGACCTTTGGGTAACATACTGTTCCACAAATTGCTCCCGAAGGCTGCGTCATCAGTGTGTGAATGATTAGTTTCTGTTTTTGATGAACAGTTGCCACCTTGCATGGCAGCCTCTGTGTGTGATTGGGGTAATTGTGGCATGTAGTGTAATGCGCTTTGATTATTCGAAAGACTAGAATGGTGTTAAACAAGTCAAGGGTTTAACCACTGACCTTCTAATTGACCGTTTTGCTAAGCCATGCCCAGAATACCCAGCAGGCCAATAAAGCACAGTTTAGGATTCGCTGAGGTCCATCACTTTCATGGCTGCGCTTCATTGAATCGTGCGCAAAAAGAGTTGGTTTCTAGCTTTCTGTTGCTGTATTTTTCCAAGATATGGTCAAATGCTGTTCCTGGGGCACTTGTAATAGTTACAGTCGCTACCCAGAGAGGTTGAAATGTGAAGATTTATTCTCTTTCCAAAACCTAAAACAAATCCAGGAAAATGTTGGCTGTGGATTGTTCCTAATGTAATGTTAGTAAGCTAATGCTAGCAAACTTACTATTAAATGTAACATTATAAAGACCAACTGTTCTGCTTTTTAATGATTGTAAAAGTGAATAGAGATCCACGCAGCTTTACAGAAGCAGTGTTAATCCTTAATAACGTCCTCTTTCTCAATAGTCTGGTAATATGGTACTTCACTTTTACTCTGTGAGCTTCTGTCTTTATTTTTTTCATGTCAGTTTGATGCACAATGCAACTGCAAAACTGTCTGCTTCTTTCTGAGATTGCTTTTTCCAAAAATTAGACAATGTTTCTTCAGGGAGTGAAGTTATAGACAGTGGCAGTGCTGTGATAAAAGTCCGACAGGTCCGACAGTTTGTCAGATTTAGCAACTGTAAACGGGGGGGTGTGGCTTAGCAAAGGGTCAATTAGTGGACAACATGTTCTAGTTCCTGAGCACAGCAAGCCAACATTGTGATACCCTATTATTCAAAGTTGATTTGATACAACGTAGCTCAGAATAAGAATAGTTTTTCATTTTTCATGAAAAGTGCCAGTGGATTCATCAAACACCGTGTGAATTTTAAAAGTGTAGTAACAAGTGACATTTTGTCACGATCCTGTCCTGAGTTTGTCTGCGTTTATATTTTGGCCGTGTCTTCTCTGTGTTCTGTATTTTGATTCTTGTTTCTCTGTTTCTGGGTTTTGGTTCTTGATTCTGAGGTTTTGGTTTTGGATCTGCATTTTCGTCTTGTCATCTGTTCTGTTTAGTTTAATCCTCTGCCAGTTTTGTTAGTCAGTTCTGTATCAGTTATTTTAGTCTGTGTGTTGTTGTGAAGTTTGTCTGTTTGTTATCTACTTTATCCATTCTGTTTTATTAGTTCAGACCCTGTTTGTTTTGTTGCTACACCTTGCGTTTAGACTCCCTGTTGCTGTTCTGTTTAATTTAGACTTTAGTTTATAGTTTGCTTGCTGTCTTTGTTTGCTTCTTCTACCTGTTGTAATTGTTCTGTTCATTATTATCCGTCTTCTTGTGTTTAGTAGTGTTTGGTATTTTCCTTAATTCTGATTTGTCCATTTTAGTTTCATGATCTGTCTGTTCTTTATCCTTTTTCCTGTTTTATAGTTGATCCGTGTTTGTCTATTCACATGGGTTTCTGTTATTGCCTGGGGTTAGATTCTTGTCTGGTGTTTTGTAACCTGTGTTCTGTCTGTCCCCCCAGTAATCTCTCTGCCTGCCTGTCTCTCTGTCTTGCCCTGCTGTCTCTCTGCCTGCCAGTCTCGTTAGTCCTTATCCCTCTCACCTGTGTTCCTCCCGCGTGTTCATTAGTACCTGGTGTTAAATGTTTGCTGTTTCTGTTCAGTCTCTGTCTGGTCATTTTAGCTTGTATGCGTTGTCTCATGTCGTGCGGATGTACACTACTTGTTTGTTCGCCCCGCTTGTTTCTGTGGATTTTGGATTTCTGTTGGATTACCTGCTCTGTTGGATCGCCTTGTTTTGTTTGGACTCTATTTTGTAAAGCCTCAGCTCAGCCACTCTGTCTGTAAGTGTGCTAACCTTTAGTTTGTTTAATAAAACATTGAACTGTACCAGTCAGCCTTCATGTCATGCATTTCGGTTCACCAACCTGCTCTTTTACGCATTTACCACAATTGTGACACATTTGCTCATCCATGTAAAATAAGTGGGGCTGGAAGTTTGTTTATGTAGTGACTAGGGCAGGGCACATTAACACATTAGTATCGTGTTAATGTATTAATTAATTTACGCTAAGTATTTTAGCGCATGTTAATGCAGTTTTTTAAAATATTATTATTATTTTGAAAGTCCGTTGCTCACTGGCTCTGAATACACATACAGTCAAACCATGGGTCACAAGAGGGGTGAGATGTTGATCAGCCTGCAAATCACCAACCCAAACAAGCAGTGGAAGGAGGCTTCGGCAGACTACGCTGGATGTAGCGTGTGGGAGAGGGAGATAAACAAAAGCAAGACAAGCAATTAAATGCCATAGCGAAGCAGATAGCTACACACTACATGCTGATTAGTATTGGGGAAGATGTCAATCTTAGGAATATTCTTAAAATCACAACGTTGTCGCTTGGCCCCACCGGGCTGCTCTTTGCTCCAGTGATCAGAAAGGAAGACAAGCGCTCCGGTAGTAGACAGCAGGTGCTCTATGGATAGTAACCATGTCAACGGTTTCTGTGCGCTAAACAGCTGTAGCCTCTTTAACTAAGTTAAAATTATAGGCTACAAACTTTACCTGGTTTTGTGGCTCTGCCATGTGACTTCCCTCTTGTTGATGTCCTATGATCAGTCTCTCTTCCAATGATTTGTGCTGCGCGTTGTGTACAAAAAGACAATTCAACTTCGGCAGCTGGTTTTACTTGATTTGATTACATTAATGTTTAAGTTGAGATTTACATGAAATATTTTATTGCTGCTGTGTAAAGGGAATACTGTACTGGTAAAGCTTGCAAACCACGTTATTGCACTTTTGTGCATATAGCAGTACATTTAAATTAAAAGTGCACAATACCCTACTTTACAATTCATTATTCAATTGTACGCATAACAATGCAAATAATTGCAGAAAACCAACCATTTTTCTGGTTTTAGGCATTTTTTACTGTAACAGAGGAGGTAAGATAAAAGTGACTGCACAACCCAGCTAATAAGCTACAACTTTTACCTCCATTTTGGACTCTGTTCCCTCAAAGATCACTCCTTTCTTTGTAAGGCACTTAGCAACAAAAACGTTGTGTTCATGGTGTTGAAAGATGCGCTCGACAAGTGTGCTAGGCGCTGAAATTATTGTCCCCCATCCTGATAAAAACGCCTATGGTGCATGCAAAAGCGCATACATCTGCACATCCATGAACACACTTCCAGGTCCCAGTTTAGGGGTTTGGAAGTTAAGTCACACTACCTTTAAAGGTGTATTCCGACAAAAAGCAAAACTGAATTGACTGTTTTTGCAGTCTGTGTTTGTTCATCCCAAACAGCCAACTGTACAGACATTAGCTGGAGGCTGTAGCTGGCAACATAAGCACAGATCGTGTGTGTGTGTGTGTGTGTGTGTGTGTGTGTGCCTGTGTGTGTGTTAGTGTGCCTGTGTGTGTTTTTGTGGCAGCTCAGTCTGTAGGATCACAGGTTTTATACCAAGTGAAAACAGTTGTGTGGGTTTGGATCTGTAATTGAAGAGAAGAATTAGGAGAAAACACACAGAGAACTGCTAATAGACTTTTTCCATGACACATTTCAACACAGGTGTAAATAATGAACGTGCCACATCTAGGGCCCTTGTCATTCCACTTCAGAGTTCCAGGTTTTCCCCCCTGAGAGTGCTATCTCCCTTTTACCACCCTCACTTCTTCAGACTCATGAACCTTCTGAACCCCTAACAGTTCATGACATTCACAAAGAACCCTAAGGTGAAATTGGATATATACGTGACAACACCTTTTTGTTGGTTCCTTCACATAGATATTCCTTTAAGTACACATATATTCAATAACAATTATTTCTCAATAGAATGATTACAGCTCACATTTCAAAGTTCCATACTCCAGGTGGTCACCCTACTCCTATGAAGGCCGTACTGAGGCCTTCACTGTGCACATATGTTACACAGGCCAACTTCTGCTTTCATGTTACACTTTGCATATATTCCATTAAATGTTACACATCAGTCTGTACTGACGTGCTTCTCCTCTCCTCACACGACCTTTCTCCTATTGTGCAATGTGTTCCCGAAAGTTTCTCAATCGAGAAAGAATGTTGCATCTGGAACCCCTATCTAGGTTTTTGCCAGTTTATATTAAATTGACCCATGAAGCACTTTAGAAGTCCTTTTCCAGCTGTTTTCTCTCATTCTTGCATTATTGTTGACAATAAGATTCAAATTGGAAATGTGCTCATGTATTAGTTAGCAATAATATTTTGCATACCAAACTTTTTTCCCAGGACCTCCACCATAGCAACCACATCTGCACATAGGCCTTCTTTATTACCCACATATAACAGTGATAACTCTTCAATCTCAGAAGAGTTTTTAATGCACCTACAGGGAGTTTTTAAAGTACTGTGTGGGTGTGTACTATTCACATCCGGAGACTGTTTTATTGGCATTTCCGTGACTCTTCTGTAAGTTTTCTTATAACTCTTACATCGTTATACCATTTTTATTAAACACACTTTCTCACATACTTTAATTCTCAACATAGATGAACAGCAAAGGTCTGATCAGCCAGGATAAGTGAGAACACCTGTGTGGTTATCAAATCAAGCTTATTGTCACAAACGTAATTATACACAGTACAACGTATAATGGAATTTGTTCTCTGCATTTGATCCATACTAAGTATTAGGAGCAGTGGGCTGCTACTGTGCAGCGCCCGGGGACTAAGCTCTAAGCCATGGCCTTGGTCAAGGGCACTGGCTGGAGAATAACCTAACATACATGTTTTTGATGGTAGGGGGAACCCGAGCACCCGGAGAAATACACTATAACAGGTGGTCTTTAAACACAACAGCAGTACCAATGGTGGAGATATAGGCAGCATAGCAAATTTTGATTTAACTACAATACAGCTGATAAGAACTGAAACCAATAGACTTGTACAGGTGTAATTAATAACTTTATTAAGTTTTGGTCCTTATGGTTTCATGGCCCTTATGTTATCCATGCTGGCTCAATGGCTTACTAGAGCAAATAAGTTCAAATAAAATTTCACCAAATTTCTGAACTCTTTATCTCTGGACTCCGGTCAAATTTCACACTCAGTGTGAGCAGAGTGTCCCAGCATCCCGCCACACCTCCAAGCGTTAGTCTGAGAAAGAGGAGACATATTTTCTAAAGGTTGAGCTGCTTATCCATGCTCGTTCTCATGATGTCTTGTGGGGATTGTGCTCTAACAATAGAAGCTCAGAGGAATCTGATGGAGCTGTGGCACGGTCCGATCTTTGTTATGTGACTTGTGGGCCCAGGAACATTTGTTCTCCTTCATCCCTCGATATGTGTGGGATGAATAGATCCTTCCCAGGAGAGTCCAAACTGTTTGTTTGCTTCAAGTCTCTCCATCTATCTGCTTCATCCTTCTTGCCATCCTTGTCTCTCTCCTGCCAACCTTCTTATTTTTCTGTATCTGGTTAATCTCTATAATCTTTGTCTATTTCTATTCTGTTTGATTTTGCTTTTTTTCTCTTCTCTTGACTCTCCTTCCACCTCCTGTTATTACAGTTTGCCTGTAATCATGAGTGGAGTGCGTACAGAAACACACCCACACTAGAAAAATAATGAGCGTTGAAAGGCTCACACATCACACAAGGCTGCTTTTATGAAGAAGTGTTGAAATAAGTGTTATTACATGCCTGCTAGACAACTTTCACGAAGCTGTAAAAACCTAAATCTTGTACGGGAATGTAAGAATTTTTAGTCATGCTAACAGTTGGGCTAAAGGAAGGTGCAGACTACACGACTTTCAGTGTCAGCCAATGGCTGTGCCGTTCACGCTACACAACTTGCCGTCTTGTGATGGGAGTCTTGAAGTCGTTGTGCGTTCACACTACTGATTGGTGAAAGGGGGCACACACTACGCGAGCTGACAGTGGCTGTATCACCTGATGCTGGGCTCCAAACCACTTTTTGTCAAGAAAACACACGTGAAATGTAATACTGGAAATGACGCAAACCTACACAGAAAACAGCTGTTTGTTATTATAGAGATAGCAATTATAAAGACAAAGAATATGGGTGAAAGAATGGAGTAGCACACAAAGGTAGCAGGGATCTTCTGTTCTGAGAGCAGGAGGTGAGTAAAAAGTGCTTTGTAGTGAAAAAGTAGCTGCATGCTCTGCCACTTGCCTGCTCTCATTGGCTGCATGTGGATGTTGAGTTGGCTGACTTCTCCAGATATTTAGCATGCTAGATATCTGGCTGGTGTTGGCGATGTGTCAGCCATGCGTCAGGGAGCTCTTTTGATGCGTTGTTGAGTAGTTCACAAATAAAGACTGGTGAACGCCGATCGATCGCTGATTTACCCCTGATCACAGCCTGACTGTCGCTGAGCTCTCTGATCGGCAAATCGGGCTTAAAATCGTTTAGTGTGAACTAGGCTTAAAGGATGGTAATGTTTGTCGTCGGTTGGTTGGTCCATCCATTATTTTGTTCCAGACTAAAATATCATAAGAACTCTTGTATGATTTGCAATTAAAGTTTTAGTATAGCCATTCAAGACGATAGATCCTAATTCCTAATTTACTGATGATCCTCTGACTTTTCCTCTACTGCCACCAGCAATAATTCAGTGAAATAGTGTGTGACATCTAGCCTACTGGATTGGCATTTTGTACAGATATTCATGTTTCCAAAACAATGTATCTTAATAACTTTGATCTCCTGATTTATCATTTGGTGGCACTATCAAGTTAAAATTGAAATTTGCCCAATTCCCTCTAAACTAATCTCATCTCAACTGTTCTCAGCTGTACTTCTAATTAGCAAATGTCAGCATGCTAACATGCTAAACTAGGATAGTGAACTTGGTAACTATTACCTGCTACTGCCACCATGAGCATGTTTAGCATGCTGACGTTAGCATTTACCTCAAAGCACCGCTGTGCCTAAGTACAGCCTCACAAGGCTGCTAGTGTGGCTGTAGACTCTAGAGTCTTGTTAATCAATACATGTTCTTTATTTTTTTGTTATTTTATGCATAAAACTCCAGCAAGGCTGCAAAAACATTTTAACTGCAGTGAAACTACATTTGGGACACCAGTTTTGTTCTCAGTGAGGAAAGCCTTCCCCCAATCAATTGGTTCCAAAATGTGTCCCCAATTGCAATGTGTGACAGAAACACACATCGCACACACACATGCACACTTTCCCCTCACTAAGCCAGTGACATTCCTCTGTGTATGTGGTTTCTCTCCAGAGTCACTAGATTGCTGTCGGATTAGCCCCCTATTTCCCTGCAGGCACTTGGGCTGCCCCAAGTGTGTCTGTATTTTTCATTGTGTGTGCGTGAATGGCAGGGAACATGGTGATTAACACTGGATGTGTGGTTGCTCCCGGCGCTGGCACAGTCATAGGGAAGTGCTGAGCCGTGTAAGCACCTGCTTTATTCCCCCCCAGTGAGACGACAGAATAAAGACATCAAGCTGCACCCCCCAGCCATCCACCTCTCCCCCTTCTCCTTCACACACTCACATACATATACACAAATACACACACACACACACACACACACACACTGTGGTCTGTGTATAAATGGTATAAATTCAAGCTGATTCTCTGTGAACCAAGAAGACCATATTGGACCTGTGTCTACACCATCTTTCCAAACATGACCCCCACTGCTGGCTGAGTTGTGCTGGAACGGAACTATTGTACCACCTTAAATGCACTGTTACTCTGATTTATGATCAACTCTGTTCCGGCTCTGTCTTCCGCTGGTCCTTGGACTCAACCAGCAGACTTCAGATCACAGTGCCTGAATCTTTGGCTTGTCTTTCAGAGTCTGGCAGTGTGTTTTAAGGAATGAGGGTTTGAATCAAACAAAACAAGCAGAGAGAAAAACACAGAAATCCTGTAGGGACGCCTCATACCAAGTAAAAAGAGAGGGGTGGTGTAAGAAGAAAGGGGATAGGGCGGGTATATGTTCTGCATGTATACAGTGCTGATGTTGATGCTGACTATATTTGCAGAACGTGTAATTTGGTAATTATATTTTCAGGCCATTTTTTTGTCAGATTTGTTGTTTGTTTATTTATTTTATTTATATGGCCATCTTAGCGGAAAGGGTAACATACTGAGTTGCCTTCTGTGTCCTTCTTCTGTGTTCCAACAATCAAATCAGAAATCCTGGTATAAGAGAAAGATATAGTAATTGCTTTCAAATTAGGTGATTCCAGGTCCAGGTGAGGCTTATTTCAAGGTGATCAAATGAGACACGTTGGTGAGTGTGGAACAGTAGCTGAGCTCTGACAGAATATGACTGCAGGTATTCATTGCAGACACAAGATCCCCAGCATTACTTTTATGACAGGTTTGAGTCTTGTAACATGATAGTTTCCTTTAAAAGAGCACTCCATCGATTTCCCTTTGCCTAACGTTGTCAGACTATGGGCAGAAATAAAAATTTATTGTTAATGCAGCTGAACCATGAGTGTTTTTTAATCCAATCATCATTTCTTCCTTGTCAGACAGACTAGTTTACAGATCTTACAGATATATGAAGTTCCCTTTTTTCTCACTGGAGAATATGAGTAAAAAACATCAAGTGAAGGCGAAGGGGACCAGAAGTCCATGCAGTTGGACCCAACTGTGGCAAAAATATGTCATCCAAACCTAAAACTTCTTTAATGTTATCTCTGAATGGCTGCCATTGCTCACCATAGCAGCTACAACGTGTTGATTATAATTGCTTAAGTCGTTTGTGTATCTCTTTATATTGATTAGCCTAAAAACCAAATACCCCAAACCAAATAGTTCTGCTTTAGTGTTCCTGTATTCCTGTGCCTGTCCTTGAATATGTGTTTAAGGAATACTCCAGTATATTTCAATTTGGCATATTTCCCATAAATGTGGCTGCTCTGGTGCTATCTGTACAGTTTTACATGATTTTGATAATAACACTTATTATTATCCTATACTGCACTTCTTTTTGATATCTACGTTCACTCATTCACTTTCATTTTTTAAATTAAATACCATCATAACTGTTTGAATCACACAACATTCATTCAGTTATATATTATGTCTTCCTTTCTTCCTGTCTAATATTCAGTCTGCTTGTCATCTGCTGGGGTGACTTCAGAAGCCTTTTGACCCTCAGTTTTGGCCTTATTGTCTTGCGAGGCCAGTGAGGCTCTGGTAGCATCTGGTGTCTGGCCTGCAAAAAATAGATGGCTTGTGGAGGCTTGTAGCTTTACATCCATGCAATTCAAACCTGTTTAGTACAGGGAGAAAACATATCTGAAACATAAACATGAATAAAGCTTTATTTTAAATCATTATGTATACTATCATTAAAGTGTATGTACATTTTAATAGATCTCTGATGTCAGTAGCTCTTTCCAAGACCTTTGTTCAATTTGATAGGAGTTAAAGATATCAGAGGTACTTAAATATTTAAATCGCTAATATTGTACCAATGTTGTTAATGGTACTTAAAGGAATAGTTCAACATATTTGGAAAAATATGCTTACTCCCTTTAGATGAGAAAATTGACCACTATCATATCTCTTTTCCTTAAAGGTACAATGTGTAAGATATGGCCAGAATTTTAGGATAAAGATTAGAAAAATTAACATTTTCAACAGAATGTGAAGTAACATTTCTGACGTTATGTCCATCTATGTATTGTGTTGCAGAGATACTGTATCTACTGAAGTTAGCATGCTAACAAGCTAGCCTTGGCCTGTCCCTGTCTCTCTACTAATACCAGTTTGTACCTTAGGTGGCGATAGTCCGATAGTATAGTTTAGAGTTAATTTACAGTAGCTTCAGCCAGGACTATGTCTCTGTCTCAATATATGGTGAGTATAGCTAGGGACAGAAGAGGCTCCAAGCAGGAGAGGAGCGAGAGGGAGGTCGGGCAACACAGAGGCATTGAAAGGGTGTAGAGCCAAAACATTTTCAAATTTAACTTGGTGAATTAAGCCTTTTTTTTCCCTCAGCTAAATCAGAGTTGGAGATTGTTGGAGCAGTGGAAAGACTAACCAGGATGGTTTTGGTGAGTTCTATTTTGTTGGCAAGTTCAAATAAAGTGCGTTTTACAATGACTTAAAAAGGTGAAAGAGAAAGTCAGAAATTATATTTTTCTGTTTTATAATGAAAATAGGTTAAGAATGTTTCCTTTCTTGACATTTGGGGAGTTTCTTTGTTCAATTAGACTAAAAAAGCAAAGAGAGCTTGTATAACATAGTGAACTTGCTTCTCACATACATCTCCCAAATGAAACTATGGTGGAAAGCCTAACCTACTGTGTTCCCTGTCCTTAAACTTGGCCCTGTCAGTCTTGGAGGCTGTGTTCAGTCCCGGTCCGGTCATGATCACTGGGAGGCTGCTGAGCCCACTTGTTCAGTCAGCTAATAAGACTGCTAAGTTAGCTACAAATTAGCTAATGCCAGTTAGCAGCACTTATGGCCTAATAAGTGATATGCTGCCACCTATTGTGTCCAGTAGTCCAGCTCACTAATTAACATATTTTGTCTCGTTTAGGATGTAACTTCTACAATATAAGTAGGTAGCAGGACAGTAAGGAGGAGCTGGTAGGTAATGTTTTTATCTTTGGAGAAAGACAGGCTCGCAGTTTCCGCGTGTTTCCAGTCCCCCTTAAAGTTGTCTCCTCTAGCTCTGTTCTGGGGAGAGTATTACTTTACTTTATGGTATTGAAGGTGCCATAACTAAGGTTTTACACTCCCAGTGCACATAATTACAGTAATATATGTGGATAATACTGGCTATTTCACATCCTATTTTAATAAAGTAACAACTACTACTTTTCTACTTATGAAATATATTGGTTTATCCTTTGTCTCTTTGCCTTATACATCTATCATAACTGTCAATTTCTTTATTTTTGATGTGCAGATGTGTGAGACTGCACAAACAAAACTGGTGAACTGCAGGTTATATGACATGCTGAGCAGAGTACTGTGCAGAAGCGCTGACATTGACAGGGTCTAGTGGTAATACTGGGTCACTGGAGGTCTCTCAAGTGTCCCAGAGAGCTATTGCCACATAATTTGATATAGCTGCAGTGGTGAGAATGGAAAAAAAAACACAAACAGCAACCTTTAATTATGCTGCCCCGGCTACTTCCCAAAGACTGGAGTCTCGAGGTCAGTAAATCTCATCATTTGCACACAAGACTTTCAGCAGTTCATTTATCAGGTTAAGTCTACGAGGAAGTAGAAGAGGAGTTTTTGATCAACCTTCTCCCGTGTGCATCCTCTGTAATCAAACGTACGATCTTTCTTCACCTCAGATCTCTCGTCATGACATTTCTTCAAGGGTTAATTTTCCAACAGCCATCATCAGACATGTCAGTCTGTAGTTAAATGATCTCCCTTGCACAGAAACAGTGCTTAAAATTCACTCCATCTCCCTTGTCAATCACTGATGGCTGCATCAGATCAGAGTTTTGTCTGAGTTGAGACTGAGCTTGGTGAAGATCAGTGGTGTCAGAGAATTCCCCTGGCCTCCCTCCATCCCCAGAAGGTCACTTTGCCGCAGGCTCTCTTTTTCTTTCTTTGGCTCTAAGAGATGCAGGAAAGCTAATGTGCTCGACTAATGAGAGAGACAAAGACGGGGAGAGGGCGAGGAAAAAAGCAGGTGGGAGATTAGCTTCAGATTTAAAATGTTAATCTGTTGTCTAAAGTTGAACTCTGTGTTGTACAGTACAGTATGTGACAGTGTACCAATGATCTTTCCGTGTTACTTTGCAGCAGAACATGTTCTGCCACTGTCGCCGTTTGTGAGGCTTTTTTTGTGGACCAGCTTTCTCCTGAAAGCTGATCAAAAGCTCTGTTTGCGTGTGTCTGTGTGTGTCTGTGTGTTTCTGTGTATGTTGCGGCACCACTGTACAGATTTCAGCTTTGTGTGTGTGTGTGCACAAATGCAAAAACAAACATACGAGCACACATGTTTCTCTCTGTCACTACGGGCTTTAATCATCTGTAGAGCGAGGCCATGGGCAGAAGTCAGTGCTGACCCACCCCCGCTTATTCAGAGTTTGTGTGTGTTAGTGTGTGTCTTTATGCATCGTTCCCCCTTGCGCTGCAGTCCTGCTTCACTACTAATGACCTAGCAAAGCACCTTAATGACAAGGAACACATACTCCCTGCTGTTCTGTGAACCACAACTAATAAGTTGGTCAGCCAAACACAGAAAGAATTGTAAACCCTTTAAAAACAAAAAAAGAAATCAATAAGAACACGGCAACGCATGAGCTACAACGAGCCAATAAGATTTCACAGCTCTGGAGCGAAGAAAGCTCTCATCACTCAGATCTGCCCGGGTCTTTGATGGGGTTGTAGGAGGGGGGGGCATTGCAAGACGAGACTGAATAGTAAAATCAGAATTTGTTTGTTTATCTTTTACTGTTAATTCCTCATTAAAACGAGTCAGAGGCAGCAGGAGCCCTTTGATAAGAAGCAGCACAGTGTTTGCTTTACTTCTCTAAGCGCTGTCATCTGCTGGGCCCAGTGTGTGAGCTGGCTGCAGACACAGAGAGACTGTGTTGATTTACCTCATTTAAAATGTATCATTTTCATACCTCCTTTGTTGTTTTGTGCGTGGCTAACTGTTTACTCTGTTGTAATCTGGTGAATCAGAGCATTCAGCGCTGCAAAGACTTTGTCTCAAGCAAAGACTTATTATCACTGTTTATTACAAAGCACTTTGTCTGCATCCATCTCCTACATGAAATACTGTTCATGAAATTGATCTGACGCTTGGCATGTGCCTGCGTAGAATGAAGTACGCGTATGTCTGTACAGTCCCCACTCTAACTCTACATGTGTGTAACAAGGGCTGAATTGTATTTAAAGACAAGGCTATATTTCATAGGTCATTTCCCTTCGCTCCTCCAAAGAACAGTACCCGGACGGCGTCCATCTAAAGCCGAGACTTACTTCAGCTCATTTTTCAATTCTGCCCCATGTCTAGGTTTTAATAAAGCGAGTCAAAGGGTTGGGAGAATTAGGGGGCTGTTGGGTGGAGGGGGAGGAAGGAATGGCGGTGTGAGAGGCACTAATTCCAGCGTCACTTGGTGCAGGTTTGGGATCTCATTAGTGGTGTGTTGTACTGTCACACATACGGGTCCACTTGCTCAATCATAGCAAGCCAAGACCTGTTTAAATCCAAAATGAGTTTCTGGCTCCAAAGATTTATGGAGGGTGCGACCTAAGAAATATCACAGACCTCCGTCTCAGTGCCCCCATTTTTTATGTTTGGAGATTGTTTTTTTAGTTTTTCTTCCTTCTCTTTCTCTCTATTCCCCACTCTTTTTATGTTATTTGAACAACTTTCTTTGTTTCTTTGTTCCTTCCTTCCTTCTTTGTAAATAAAACCTGTATGAAAAATCAGACTGGTCTTTTCAAGTTTCAATGGCTGGTACATCCAAATTTCCCCCCCAAAAATGTTCTCACTTATTTAATCTAGATCAGTGCGGCTCCCCAGCTGGGAGTCTGGACCCCCCAACAGGTACCAAGATAAATATGAAGAGTCACCAGATGATAGAGAAAGAAAACATCTGTTGCAGAGAAAATGTTTTTCATACTTTTCTGTTTTTTTTGTTTTTTGAAAAACTACTTAGCTTCAACTCCTCAGACCTAAAAAAAAAAAAACTTTAAATAATACAAAATCCCTTTTTGGTCCTACGGCTTACAGTTCATAACCTTTTATTGATGGGTCACAAGTAGACTTTTTGATTTTAAGGGGTCGCAAGCCAAAAAAGTGGATAATCCACAAAACACACTTTCAACATTTTTCAGTTTCTTTGGTAGAAAGTACAGTAATTCCAATGAAAACTGCTCATAGAGAGGCATGTACATTATCCAGAGTAATCAGTAGGGCTGAACGATTAATTGCATTTGCGATATTATCGCGATGTAATAAAACAAGATTTCTTAATCGCAAAGGCACTCTGGTCACATGACACCCAAGCGGAAAGCAGTCTGCAGACGAAGTTGATGCTTCATCTGCACGTTACGCTGTATCTTGCCTTCTTGTTGTACAGTGTACAGTTAAGCTTGACAGAAGCTGACACTACATAAACTTTAGTGTCACACAAGGAATTAAAGTAGCACCTGCCACCTCAAATGAATTGAACCTCAAACTGTGTATTTTTATGATATAGATATAGATAAGATGCACTAGGAGATTAGAACTGAGATAAGGACATTAATTGGTGGTTGAACTGTGGGTTTTATATTGAGCGTTTACTGTATAATACACTGTGGTAAGTTAGTTCTTGTGGTCTATAGGTAGGCTGACCTGATATTATATCATATTATTTAATGCCATGACTTGACTCAAATTATCTTTCTCATATTATTATAATTTGATATATCTTC
>JAPMOB010092800.1:0-21397 GCA_029875015.1 Lepomis gibbosus
CTCTTTATGAAAAGCGCTGTGAGATAACTGTTGTTGTGATTTGGCGCTATATAAATAAAATTGAATTGAATTGAACTAACCTCTTTGCACATTTCTGCAAAGTTTAGACTTTTCTTTGGACTGACCCCGATCCTTATGCTTAATTTACTAATACAGGATCCAGAAGCAACAATTTATGTAATATAAAAATTAAACGACACTACAGCAAAAAGGAAAGGTAGAATTCAAAGTCTTACTTATGATCTCTCCTGCTGGTTTGGCTTCGCCGTTGTTGTTGGTGGGATAAGTTGGGATGGCTGATTAACAGGGAGGGAGAGAGAAGGAGATTAGAAATAAAAAAAAATCTTTTTATCTAATCTTTACTTCTAATTTAAATTTTTTACATAGAAGGTGTATTTGAATGCTTTGTCCTTGACACCAAAAACACCAAAGCTCAGACAGTTTTATGAGGCGTTTCTCTTGCTGCAACTCACGGTAACAATCGGGGAAGTTAATAAAGCCGCTGGCGCAGGAGTCGCAGTTCTCTCCAGTGTAGTTTGGTTTGCAGTAACAGCGACCAGTCAGATCCTCACAGGTACCATCTGTAAACTCTGACTGACAGTTACAGCCTGCAGAGAGGCAGAGGGAGGCAGAAGGAGGAAGATATAAACAGGAAAAAGAAACCATGTATTACATAAAAGATGGATATATTATATTTGCATTTGCTCATTATTTGGCTGACAGCTGTCACTCACGAGAGCAGGCCAGTGGAGATTCGATAGGGTGGTCAGGTGACCTGTAGTAGGTGGGGATGCAGCGCTCACAGTTGACTCCAGTGGTATAATGCTGAAAGGGAGGAGTTAGTTCATCAGGACTGTAATCAGCAACAAAACTGTTGAATACTGCAATGAATAGTTACAATGTTTATATTGTATATTATGCAAATGTTCAAACTTTCAGACAATTGGACATATTAGGCAACATAACAAGATGTAACATTTAATTATTAAATTAATCTAATTTTGCCACGCTTTTAAAGATACCATAAGTGGAACAGATAATATAATAGCTACTCACTTGGGAGAGTAGAATAAAACAGAGTTCTGGTTACCTGACAGTTGAGGCAGACTCCTCCTCCTCTGTAGTTTCCTTGGATGTCAACGCTGCCTCTCCTCTGATCCACCTCAGGGTCGTAGTAACAGTCAAACGAGTGACGGTGACAGTTACACGCTGAAACACACAAGTAACGGCAGGTGATGCACAGCGACAAAATCAAATAACTGCAGTGTTATTTTAGCACAGGATAAAACAAAATACTAATAAACAACGGTCAAACTAAATCTAAGTGTGAAAGTTGGGGGTGAAAACTGAGCAAAATCTGTCCGCTGATGAAGACCGTGAGATTCAGCTGAAAAGCTCTGGAAAAAGCTAATAAATGGGCCTTGAGTTATTATTAATTTCTTTTTTGTGATATCAAGCCAACTTTCAAACATTTAGGTGGTTTAATGTTAACACAAAGTTTTCTTTCACAGACCCCAAATATAATGACACATTTTAACATTTTGTATTTAGTTATAGCCTTATTAAAATACAAAATTATTTATTCACGCATTTTACGTACTTAAGTTATTTGCCTGGCTGTTTTCATAAAGAATGAGACATATAAATAAATTCTCTAAGTTGAAACGCCTGAACTGTGATTATTTTGTTTCCTTATTATTGAATAAGTATGAGGAGCCAGTAAAAATATTACGAAGGAAGAATAATAACCCTGCTGTCACAGTGTGATTGTATAATGTAAATTATAGATATCATTAACTAAAGATTATCCAATCTCAGATCTGTTCGCAAGCAGGTGACTTAACAAAAAAAATCAACAAAAACACATAAAGCTCTCTGAAACAACACTTCACCTCGGGGAGAAAAACTGCTGTAAGCCCAGAGATATGAAGCAGGAGAAGAAGAGAAAAGAGAATAAAGTTTAAGACAGGAGGAAAACTCACCAAGCAGCTAGTTAGCACTTAATTACTAGTAAATCCAGTAGTAGAATCTGTTTCAACATGGACAGAAAACCCTCAGTATCACAGCCACACAACATGTTATGTGACATACAGCAGCAACCTCAGATATTAATCTCAGCCTGCTCTATGAAGTCACTTCAAATATGTTTTGAAACCTGTTTCCTCTGACAGGTGTTCATTCACAGTGGGAGATTACCCGCTCTGCTGAGGATCATATTCAGCGCGTTTCCAAACAAATCATAAAAGACAAGAATGAGAGAAGCTGCAATTAACATAACCACACAAGCATAATCATTTCCAGACGGGACATGTGATGAAAGTCAGTCATCAGATTGTTTGTAGTTTGAAGCAGACAGGGGAAGGCTGGGGATATTTTATGAATCATAAAGGGGGTTATTTCATGTCTGATCACAGTCAGTGATCAAAGACTGGTGCAGTTGCTCTCGTACTCTGGCGCAGGTTTTTAGTTTGTAACATGTCATGATACCCGTGCATATTTAAAGATTTAAATGAATCCAGGATTAGACAACACATAGACAAGCATCTTATTTATTTATATTTAAAAACAACGTCACCTTTTCATGACCTAATAAAACAAAATGTTTGCGTGTGTGCTTTGCATGACCATCTGGTTTCACTACGGTTCAACATATAATCTTTTCAACTTCAGTCTTTCTTTTTACAACCTCCCAAACAGCAGACATTTCTTTGAAAACAGCTCTGAAGGCAGATGTTCATTTGTCTGTATAAATACAGGATGTACCAGATAAACTACAGGCCACTACTGCCTTTTAAAAAGAAGAAGAAACTGACAAATTACACATTTAGTTCCTGTTTAACCGATGGTCTTGAGTTTGTCAATAAAGAGGAACAGAAACACAAGCTACTTCCTGTTGAGTTAGATGAAAAGATCAATACCACTCTACTGGTGAGAAAATATGTAGTTGGTTAGCTTATCTTAGATTAGCATAAAGACTGGAAACAAGGGGAAACAGCTAGCCTGGCTCTGACGAAAACAACACAAACTCTACCCAGCAGCACCTCTAAAGCTCACTAAGTTAATATTTCAATTGTTTATTTTTTACAAAACAAATATCTTTAGTTTTCCAGAGAGTTATGTGCAGGTCTATTTCTTGGGCCGGCTTCCTTGGGTCATTACCATGACGTAGCCAGAAAAACCAGCGGTGACGACAAGAAAAGGACTTATGTTAGTGCTTGTTAAACTGATTCCTTTTGCCTCTGTATATATGAATAAAGAATAATGGAAGTCTAACAGCCTAAACTTGTCTGCATCATTGTACAAATACCCCTACAGTGAAAATATTACATACATCTCTTTATTTAATGTAAGATAAAGAAAGAGAATTGCATGCTTACTATGCACACATCCATAAAACCCAGGCCAGCCTTTACTCTTTATGCAGAGTCAGTGAAACCCCGATAAAGCTTTTTGTTCTTATCTGACCCTCAGCGCCTGAGAGGTGCAGGCTGAATAAACCAGTGCTCCTTTATCCTCCAGCTCCTGATAGTACAGAGTGTTTTTCCTCAGACTTGGTGCACATTTTAGTTTTTTTCCTTTTTTGAAACCAACCCTCAAAACTCTAAAAGGTCCTTTATTGTGGATCCGGTGCAGTGAGTCAGTCGAGTGATAAACTAAGCAGACCAGAATAACTCAACCTGTGAACAGGGACAAAGTCCTGCCTGAAGAGCTGCCCTCTGCTCCACTAGTCTCAGCTGGATTATAAAGTTTCTCATAAATGGTTACTTTCATCAGACTTTTAAAAAAGGCTGAAACAACTACAGGTCTTACACTTTAGTTTTTATTTAAGTTTACAATCTGAGCTACCATGTAGTCACCATGTATCTCTAGACTTGGTGATTCAGAATCTTTTCAGATTGTTCCTTTACAGGTTGGGAAAATTATCCTACTTCTTTATATTAAGACATAAAACAAACCTGGTGATCTTAAATATAATATGTCACAAACACAGAAATGTTTCTTACCTCATGAAAAGTTTGATCAGTTTAATATTTTGGAGATACATGGTTTTCACAGGACTGAAAAATGATCCATACATTTATCTTATTATTATAGTTATTATACTCATGTAGCCCAAATAAAAAATCCTTATACAAACACTTCCAGGTTCAGAATGAACAGAACCTGATTTATAGTCTCACTCTATGGCTGCAGTAACAGTTACATTTTGAAGAACAAACGTGCAGCGCTGCAGCAAATGCCTGCATCTGCCTTTCTCTGTAGTTTTGTTCATATCATATTGCCTTGTAGTGACCTTTCTGCCTTTGTGATACCCGTGTTGTCCCTTGTTAAATATAACTGCAGCTTTGATAACAGACGGCTCTGTAAATATAACCGGAGTTTTGATAACACGAAGACACCTGACAGACTGCAACAGGACACAGTCTGAGCTTAGTTTTATACTGAGCTTATATTGAATTGTTATTTGTAAATCTTGAGCATATAAAGATAAATAATGCCTGAGTGTGTGCATGCAGGAAATATGAAAGATATGAAACATAAAAAGTATGGAGAACATTTTCCCTACATTTTAAATTACTGAATTACATTTTAAAAACGTGTCTAATCTTAAAAAAACATCCTGAAAGTAAAGGCACAATATGGGTTTTTTATAAATGTGTATCATTTTTACATCATCATGATTTTGAGAATTGTCTGATAAAGATTTTGGTATACAAGCATATATTTTTCCTATTTATTTACAGTTTTGTCATTATTAAAAGTGTTTATAAAAAAATAAAGAAACTTCAAGAAAATACGGAAATAGAGTAAATTAGGGCTGCATCTAAATGATTATTTTCATTATCGATCAATCTGACGATCATTTGCTTGATTAATCGATTGGTTGTTTGGTCCATAACATGTCAGAAAATGGTGATATATGTTGATCATTGTTTCCCAAAGCCCAAGATGACATCCTCAAATCTTTTGTTTTGTCGAAAACCCAAAGACAAAGAGGAGCAAAGACACCAAAATTATTCACATTTGAGAAGCTGAAATCAAAGTATTTAGGCATTTTACTTAAAGTTAATTAGAACTAAAATTACTCAAAATCATTCATCTTTTATCAAAAAATAGAATGTTTTTAACTGACAACTAATCGATGAGCCGACTAATTGTTGCAACTCTAAAATAAATACAATAAATTAATATAAACTCAAAACAAGGGGTTAGGAAGAAGTTAACTACAAGACCACAAGTAAAAAGAGAAAAACTGAATATATGAAAACGAGGAAAACTAGGAAAAGGCTCTTTAAGAACAGTGGTTCCTATGGCTCCCATTATCAGGGCCTAAAAAACCAGGAGGTGTTTCCCATATATCTGTCCTCTGTAATAACTTCACACCACACCATCAGTGCTGTGTGGATCTACTCTTAGGAAGAACATCTCCAAACGGAGAGGCATCTCCCAGCACAAATATGGCATAAAAATAATGGAGATATTCAAAATATATTGAGCATCAGTAGCATATTTGTCATGTAAATTTAACCAGAAACGTATTTTCTGGAGACACACTTCTGATGTGCATATGTGAAAGTTATCGAGAAAGCTAGCAGCAGCACTGCAACCCATGTGTCTGTTCAGCTTCATTAAATTAAGGCCAACTAGTTCTGTTGAACCAACGCATGAAAGAAAACACATTCCTCTGCAGGGATCACTGATTATACTCTGTGTGTGTGTGAGAACAAGCACGAGTTCTTCCATATATGCTCGAGCGTGTGAGTCGGTGCACAGTATCAGGCCGTACTCACGTTCACACTCGTTGGCGCTGTAGGTCGTGGCCGGTCTCCATGGTAACTGGTTGTGTCCAGGGCAACACTGGTCACAAGACACGCCACAGGTGTTGTGCTGACAGTCACACAGTAACCTGTAAACAACAATAAAATCCATATGAGTAAACAAAACAATAGACATCCGGTTTAAAATGATAGACAGTGATCCCACGCAATTTCTCAGTATATTGCTTTTACACTTTGACACACATGCTGTAGTGTTTCTATTACTTCCAGGACATTGGCTTACATTCATTTCCTAGAGACTTACACCAACCATAACTATTACCACTACTGACCTAACCCTTACCTTAACCGTAAAACAAGTCTTCCCCCTAAAATGCAATGATTTACATTATATGGACTTGTTTGTTTTGTCCCCAAAAGGAAGACGAGTCCACACAATGTGACTGTGTAAAAAAGATTTATGTTGCAACGACATGAGTAGTACCCATCCACACACACACACACACACACTGGAGACACAAAAGGTTGAAATATGCCATGGTATGTACCTATCTCAGCCCATTGTGCTTTGGGTAAAACATCACGTGAACTTTTCTCAAAAGTTCACATTCCTCTTCTTCTTAACCTGCTACTGTCACTTCAAAAGAAAAGAAAGAAAGAATAGTGTGACAGAGAGCGAAAAAAAAGAGAAAAAGTGGAAATAGACCCCCCAACAATGAAGGAGTTAATCTTTCTCCTTCATTGACAGTGGCTGACTGCTTCACCCCTGCTTTTAATCGGATTAGCCTGTAAACCTGCGGCCCGCGGAGTGTGGCCAAAACACAGCGGGGGGACAGAAAAAAACCCTCTTAATGCTATTCTTGCGTCTCTCTGAGTCCTCTTAACCGGTCAAAAAGAGACAAACACAGAGGACTGGAGTCAAGAGAGACAAAGCGTAGGACTGGAGTCAAGGGAGTGAGAAGTGTGATTAAAAGGAAGGGAAAGAAATCCATTGAAAAAGCACCAAACAAATGTGACTGTAGTCCAACTGTGACAGAGAGTACAGGTGCACAAGTGTAGAAACAGACACATTAAGGCAATATTTAGCTTTCGTCTTCATTTTTTCTAGCTTTTGCTGACGACTCACTTCTTTAGCCACATTCCTAAAAACTCCTCTAGATGTCTAGATCATGTATGACTGAGGAAAATGCATGGAATATGCAGCAGAAGTGTGGATGACTGAAGAAAGGACAGGTCTAATGCATTTCTGGCAACCTTAAATTATATAAGTCTGTCTGCATCAACCGAGGGACTCTGGTTTTGTTAGATTCAGTGTCAACACCATTTCTAATGACTTTACATGTTGTTTGTTTTATTGTTGGTTTAATGGCCATTTTAACAACTGTTCGTTTTGGCTAACACAGGGATGTTGCTCAATATGCAATGCCCTGTAAAAATAAATAAATAAATAGATACATCTGTTTTGTGATTCTTGAGTTTTCTCTTTATCTACTTCATTAGAAATCTGTCTTGAATTCACTTCTACTTAATAATAAAAACACGACAGCTGTTTTCGAAGTCAGTGCCTGAATAAGCTGAGGCGAGATAAACAACACGCAAATGCAAAATCATACTAGAGTTTGTCTACATGTTCTCATGTTTATGGAGCTGTGAACTGGTGTTCACCTCATATTTCGGTTGAGATCACCATGTATTTAATTATCGAGAGGTGAAACATTTTAACACATTAAAATAACTTTCTATTTGAAAGGTATTTTAACCATTTAAAATGTCTGAAGATCACTTTGGAGGGCAGTTCTGCTGTGGGAGTCGAGTTCTTGCTCTCTGGACTGTGCTGATAACGTGTCTGTGTATTGTGTTTCAACAGGCTGATTGTGTTTCCAGCTTTAACCTTTACTATCAGATCCATTCATTCAGTATATCTCTCTCTCTCACACACACACACAATTTAATTCACATGCTCACTCATGCATCCCTCAGCTCTCTCACCCTCCCTCTCTCATTCTCCATCCTTCTTTCCTTTCCTCCCTGGCGATTAGCTCTATTCAAGCGTTTAAGGAAATGACTTTCAATGGACAGTTTCCACCCAAATTCACTACTTCCTGGTTTCGATTAGCTGTGGTCCCGCAGTTTCCTGGTCGAAGCAGAGTAAACATGGTCATTCCTTAAGGGTTTATAAAGCTGAATTTCACATATGGTTTACTGTGTGAATTAGTACAGTATGATACAGCAATGTGCATTATCTTATAATATCAGAGTTTTTTGAAGGTTTGCCTTTTTGGTTTCTATTTAAATAATATCTGAATGACAAAAGTGTAAAATTACAGGAACTCTACATTGGTATAACAACAAGGGACTCTGGACAAGAGACTGAATGAGACTGAACAGCAGAAACAGACAACATCAGCTGTCTGTGAACGTCAGACCAAAAGTAGTCACAGCATTGGGACTGGGAAGGGCTGAAAGTCATTGACCAAGAGTCTGGAGACATCCAGAGACAGATCAAAGAGGACATTCACATCCAAAATCTTTGATTGTTTTAAAATGGTTGTCACTGTTTGATTTTACAGTTCGATCAACTAGTCACAACGTGGGTGCGTTCACCGAATGTAAAATGAACTGGTTTTTGTCCACTGATATTACCAATAAAGTTTTATTCTGATGAAATGACTGCATTCTCAAATAAACGTTGACAAAAGAGAAAGCCAACAAAGGTTTAGGTAAAGGGCAACTGGACTTGATAGAAGAAAACTAGAAGACGTTTCGTCTCTCATCCAAGAGACTTCTTCAGTTCTGACTGACTGGTAGTGAATGAGGGATGAAACGTCTTGTAGCTTCTTCTACCAAGTCCAGTTGCCCTTGACCTCAACCTACGTTGGATAACTATGACCTGGATGACTGAGAACTCTCACAGACACAAAAGAGATACAGGATTGATAATTACCTAAATCTACCTTGTAGGATATCAGATCACGTAAGTTCTCAAACTGCAAGACAGTCTAACAAAATGCCAGCAAATGCACCCGAATGTCCAACAGCAAGATTGTTGCTTGTTCAGACAAATAATTAGGCATCATACCCCCCACTTAAACTGAACACATACATACAAGACAGCATCTTTGACAGCATTTCTTTCCCATTGTAAAATGAGTTGCAATTTGGACTAAACCTGGGTATAAACTGTACAGTGTCTGCTGTGCTATAACCATGAGTTTCCGAAAAGCTATTAAATAAAATGCAAATATATTTTAGCTGTCCTCCCATGCCTTTACTGTTATATGGGAAAAAAATCATCACAGAAAATGTTTTGTCCTCTTAAAGAAGACTTGCTAATTTCAGTTCTGTTTTCACATACAGTATTTTGGTGTCGAAATGACTAGCAGGGTGTAGTGGTGGGCCAGTGGTTAACACGGTCGCTTCACAGCAAGAAGGCTGTGGATTTGCACGTTCTCCCTGTGTCTGCGTGGGTTCTCTCCGGGTGCTCCGGCTTCCTCCCACCATCCGAAGACATGCAGGCTAAGTTAACTGGCGACCTGTCCAGGGTGTACCCTGCCTTTAGCTCGATGTCAGCTGGAATTGGCTCCAGACCCCTGTGACCCTGTACACAGGATAAGCTGTTGACGATGGCTGGATGGATGACCAGTACGTACAAAAAGATTTGGAATCCATACATTAGATGGCTTCATCCAGCTGCAGTGGCTGCAACATTTTCCTTCTTTTTGCCACTGACAGGCTAAGACTGTTATACCAGGTGTTAACATCATGAAAAGGATCCCTAAAAATGACTCTCAGTGACACCCTTTGTTTTCAATAACAAACAGAAGGCTCGGTCAAGGACACTTCTCGCTCTGAAATCTCGTGAGAGTCGAGTTGTTGCAGGAAAAGCAAGTTTAAAAATACAAAACTTATCCTTTAACCGCTTTTACTTTTGCTTACATTGATTTGTTTTACATCAGTGCTTTCCCTTTTACTTAGGTAAACTCACTTAGGAACAGTACTACACCCTTTGTAGGACACTCTCTCCTTCATAATGCAGTCTGTGTTTTGTGGCCTTTAAACGGCAAACTGTTGAGAGTCATGATAATGTCAGCAGCTACAGGTCGAAGCGTTCAGTCACCTGCTGCCTTTAAACACAGACCTCCAGTCAGCAGACCTGCTGTCGTCTATAACACACCTGCGAGATATAACGACGTTAAACAAAGTGCAGCATTGATGTAACGTTTCAGATGTACATTCTTTCGCTCCGACACAAACCAGACAGAGTATCTCCAAACGCGATGAGGTCAGGGGGGATTTATTTGAATTCCTTATCCCCCGTATTCCCATTAATCAAACACCTGCATGGAACAAGTGCAAATATACAGTAACTGCATGACTCAAGGGAAATATTTGAATGTCTGAAGAATATTTGATAAAACCTAAAACTACATTGCAACAGAATATTCACCCACACCCCTGATCCTTCCTTCTGATTGTTTAAAATACCAGAATTCCCCATGAATCACATATTTATATCCACTACAACATCACAACTATAATTATTTAAATGCCAGTAGGAAAGCAGAGATTATATTTGAAGAGTCCTTTAAACAGTTTGAAAGGATTCAAGTGTCAGTGATTGCTTTTTCCATTGAGGTTAATTATTCTTTTATGTGTGCAATACCCAGATGAGTCACAAATTAAACACTGTCTGCCTCCTGAAGCTCAGTCTATTCTTTGGTAAAGCCAAACAGCTGTTTCTAAAGGTGAAATCCATCCGGGTTGTTTTTCTCTCTTTAATTTTTTCTTTCACTTAAGTATGACTGGATCATAGCTGATTGTGATTAGCTCTCCGGATGGGAAACTGGTTTAAAAGTCAAGGTCTATTAACAACCTCTCTGCTTTCCAACTTTTTCTTACCCTTTACTCTCTGTATTTTTCTTACTTCTTAAATTATTTCTAAGAATTTGGAAAGAATGAGTTATTGTTGTTTTAGGTAACAAGGACATTTGCAACTGTGTAATAAATCTAATAACTACTTTGTTGGAGAACTGGACCTTTGTCACGGCAAAAGACCTACAGCATAGCCTCTTCTATAACCTAGCTTAATAGCCAAAGCCCCAGACAGACCTATTAAAGCTAGCACTTTATGAGTAACATTTTAAGGTAAACTGAACAGTCTTCTGTAGATTTTTTAGTTTTAGTTTTTTAGTGTTAGTCTCCATTCCAAAAAGCTCTTGGAGTTTAAGTTAAAGCAGCTAAGTCAACCTGTTAGCAAGCAAACTAGCCAGCATTGATGCTAATATCAACACGCTAACCTTAGCTTTTACCAAGTTGATTAACCTATAAAAATTCTACAAATGCACAGGGAGAAATGCTTAACATCACAACTGTAGTCCAGACTTATTAATTTCTAACACCACCTTCAAAACTAAAAAAAAAGTAGTACATAGCAAGGTTTCCTGCAATGTTTTATAGTGGAGACACGGTGCCTTGCGAGAACAAAGAACATGTCAACAAATGTTAATTAGCTTGTTGTCACCTAAAATCTCTCGTTTCTCTGGGACTTCTCTCCGGTTTACCTCTCTCCACTTTAATAGAATTTATTTTATATACTCACAAAGGTATTACCAAAAAGTACAAGAACACAACTTATGTTCCTCGGCAGTTATTTCGTCTTTATGCTTTGTAATTATCCTGACTCATTGCTGACACCAAAAAGGTGTTTTCTTTTCAACCCTACATACACAATCACCACGAGCACACACACAAAAAAACACACTCACACACACAGGTTCAGACATAATTACACTTAAATACACAAACCAGCTGTGAGTTCTGATCCTGAACTGGAGGTGATGCAGCAAAGTGAAACCAAATGGTGCCAAACGGAACAAACTAAGGCCAGCTGGCAACAATACAATCCAACATGATGTCCACACATACATGTACGTCTAACATGCTAAAACAGATTTACTTATTTATTCTCCTCTCACTTATTCTAACTTTAATATAATTATTATTATTAACACTAAACCACGAACACTTACAATAAGCTGAAATTATTATTAACATTATCATGTTTTATGTCCATCTTTCTTATTTATGTGTTGGTTAAACGTTTTATGACGCCCATGTCTTTAATGCATTATAAACATACTTATAATGCAAAATACTGTGCTTATAGCAATGTATACTTATAATTACAAGCTCATAAACTCATAAATAGTCATATTTCTTACAATAATAACAATTATCACAACATATAATAAATAAAGAATTTTGACTTTTAATGTCAAGTATCATAATACTTCATAATTGCTGGTCACTTACTGACATTTCTTTTGGCAAGGATCAGAGGCTATTATAATTCTCACTGTGATTATAATGGGTTTTATAATAGTTATAATGAATTTACAACTATGAGAATTGTGCTGAAGCGTGAGAAGTGGTACCAGTGTGTTCATTCAAGGCTGCAACTGGCGTGTCTCTAAATAGCTGCCTCTGTGATTCTAAAATAAATCAAACGCGTCTCTACTCTCTCGTGGTTCAGCATATCAGCGTAGACACTTTACAACTTACAGTGAATTCAGGCTAACTGTTCTTTTGGCATTGATAAGCAAATTTTAAAACCTCTGGTTACACCTTCAGTTAAACGTCTATATTATTAAAGTATAAACACACATTTGCAATGAGGAGAACAAACTGCATGTCACAAAATCCCATACCATAACAAGCATATACAGCAAATGCAGCTTCAGTGGATTATAATGGTACCCAATTTATTCTCAAGAGATGAGTATCAACGTGCTTTATTACTATAATCTCCTTAAATCCCGCTCATAAAATATAAAGGGAGTGAAAGCCAGAACTCCCGATATGATCCTCGTTCAGGAGGTACTGTATATTTAAGTTGACTGTACTCTCTCTGTGAGTTACTCATCAGCCTACAGACATGCTCTGTTAAACTGCCGTACATTATCATGGCAGTATAAACACTTTCTGTAGTGTAAATATATCCCTCTGCTTGCACTGCAGGTGTCAGAAAATTAAAGCACAAGAACGGTATGAAATCTGAACTGTAAAACTAGAGCCATTAAAACTCCTCAGTGTACATAAGACTTGGTTGAATTACACATAATTGGGATTTGGAAGATGATTTAGATGTCAGTCTGCAACAAATTCCTCCATCTTCTTACAATTTGTTTTTAAACTAAGACAAGTTCTACACATATTACATGTTTGAAGATTATCCACAGAATGCATTTAAGTTGGTTTAATTGTGTGAAGAGCATGCCAAAAAAAAAAACTCTGGACAAATTAATGTTGAATTTTTGTCAGATTTATGAATTTGACATCTGCCTTCAGCTAAAAACATGTTACATGTCCAGGGGAGGAGGTGTCCTGCATGAGCATGTTAAGATGTGAGTGCACGCAAGCAGATATGTGAAAGTATGTTCTTACGGTAACTATTGGGGCCCCCCAAGATATTACAAACACCCATCAAACACATGTTCCCCCTACATCTGTCTGCTCCAAACCCAGCCCACGAATACTGACAGACACACAGAGGGCATGAGGTTACGATGAAGTTCAACAGATTTCTGCTTTACTTCAAACACACACCTGACAGAGTGTCTGCAGCTGAAATCTGCTCTGGTCAGTGTCCACAAGATACAGACTCAAACACATATTTGACTTTTGGAGAATTATTAAAGTCTCTGCCTATAATGTAACAGTAGATCTCTGACTTCAGCTCACTTGGCCATTCAACTCCATTAACGGAGTGATTGTGGGTTTGTAAAAGTTACAAAAATTGTTGGATGCTGACATGAATTAGAAGCAGAGTTCATAACAGTTATATCATTGTTTTTATATCGGCGGGGTGGTAACGGTGCAGTGGATAAGACACATACCTCTGGAGTGACCAGGGTTCAATTCCCACTGCAACATCCACCAACGTGTCCCTGAGCAAGACACTTAACCTACAGTTGCTCCAGAGGTGTGCGACCTCTGACATATATATCAATTGTAAGTTGCTTTGGATAAAAGCGTCAGCTATATGATAAATTAATACATACAACCACTGATTTAGAGTGGAATCACTAAACAGAGCCACCTGTCTCTCTTTTTCTACTGTCAGTCAAACCCCAGCTTTGATGAAGTATCTTCTCCAGAATGTCGGGGTCACAGTGCAAACGCCTCCCAGCAGCAGTAAATTTCTCCTCCACTGTACATCAAACTATCTGACAATCCCACCACCCCTCTCCCCTCCATCTCCCTCTAAAATCCCTCCTGTCCTCCCAAATCACTCGTGTGCAACAGCATGGAAAGAGATACATCACCGGCCTCACAAGAGACTGTTTCAGATACCTTTAACAAGACTGTACAAGTGTGTGTGTGTGTGTGTGTGTAAAAGGGATGGAAATTGGTGACATATAATCTATGTGTGTGTGTACATGCACATAGAACAAGACAAGACAGATATAGAATAAATGTTTATAGGTGGATTTATAGCAGCTATATGACTGTTCATGCTAAAGTGTGTGTCTGTGTGTGCGTGTGTGTGTGTGTGTGTCTATATGACTCATGGCGGATTTTACAGTAATGATGGCTTATTGCAAAATCCTACACAGCCTGCAGGAAGCTACACACACACAAATGAAATTCAAACACACCTACCTGCATGTACTGCATGCAATTGACTTATACAATGCACACAAATTACACAAACATTCACCCATATTATTAAATTAATCGCATACTCTGCCCACTTCCACCTCTCATGAGAGATTGGAAACCTTAAATTCACACTCACTCACACAAAGCCTACAGTATATGTATTAAAACAAGCTCGATCTTGTTATTTGGCTCCAACAATAGAAACTAAATAAAGGACAGAAAGTTTATTCCTATGTAAGTTGTAATCAGAAAATACGTCTTCCTCTCCATAATCACCTTCTCCACCTCCAGCTGTTTCATTCCCATAAAACTGCACGAACACAATGAGAAAACAACAACTGTACGGTCCTTTCCCGTCATCCTTCTTTGTCACTTTTGGCTCCTTATTTCAACCTTTGTTTCATTTTAATTCATATCAGATGTCAAAGTGGCTCTAGATTCTTCATTTTTTCTGACTGGACTGCTTCAGACTTGACACCAATGGCGATGAGTTAGTTATTTGTTATTTTTAAGATGTTGCAGATGAGTGCTTGAAAGTATTTTTTTCCATTTCATGCATTTAAGTGTTTCCCTGATTAAAAAGTCGTGTTTTTCTCTCTCCTCTCTCTTGCTTTGTTTGTCTCAGCAGGCTCATGTGTTGTAACAAGTATCATATCTTATTTGCATTACAGGTATGTGTACAGGTAGGTATCTTGGCCTGATCAGACCCGACAGCTCTGGCACAGAATAAAACCACAGCCAAGAAAAACTGAGACCCTTTCGTTTCAGATCAGAGCTTTAAAATACTGCAATGTGCTTTTTGTCGTGTGTTTCAAAGTGTCTGACACGTGCGCGTTGGAGCAGGAAGATGTGTCTGAGTCACCATAATTGCATTTCTATAACCTGTGGTGTTTACCAAGATTTCCTTTCATCTTTGTTCAGACGAGGACACAAACACACACAAATGCTACAAAATCCAGTCATAACAATGTGGCTGTGAGTCACAGCGGTTCAGTCTGAATCCCCGATGGTGTGTGTGTGTGTGATATTCATTGATCTTTTGAAGGGTGGGTGCAACTTTGTGTCTTACTTGTAGGGATCGTTGGGGTCCTCTGCGTTGCAGGCCTCAGCGTGTCCGTTACACACACAGCGTCCTCCAATACTGATGTCTTTGATACTGTAGTAATACTATAAATTAAAAACAATACACAACATGAGTTATTTCCATCAATATGTTGTCATATTTATGTTTTAGTTAAAGGAATATTTATACAGAGTTAGATGAGAAGGCCGGCAGCTCAGTGCAAAGGTAACACGATATTCGCCTGTCTCTAAAGGTGGGTTTACACGTTATATCTTGTTTGTAAAATACTGGAAGGCAGATTAAAGGGTGGTATCAATCCTCTCAACAGGAATGTGAATAACCGTATTAAGCGTACACAAAATGTTGAACTATTTTAAAGACAAGACAAGACACAGTGCTTTACATAAAGCATGACAGTATCTGTTAAAGTGCAGTGTGAAATATTAATTAAAAGCCTTTAATTTGATTTAATGACAAAAGAAATCTCTTCAGAGAAAGGAGAGTTTCAGCAGGTCTGCAGTTTTCTGGGAGTTTGTTCCAGATTTATGTTGACTCTGGGGACAGAAACCTGCCCCAGACGAGCTGAGAGGTCTGGATGATTAATAATGAAGCAGAAGAACAGAAATGTTTTTTGTATTTCCAAAATTATATTCTAATGAAAGTTCTAAGGTTGCAAAAATGCCATTTATACATGAGAATGTGTATAAAATGTTTCCCAATACAGGAGCATATTTTTTTTCATCCTGCAGCCGTAAAACTTATTTTCCTAAAATTAAAACCAAATACAGCTTCAATCAAGTTAAGTTAAAGCAGATACAGAATATTCAGAACATTCATATATGTATATAGATGTGTGATTGTTTGAATAAAATGGTTAAATGTTCTGACTTTAAAGCTTTATTTAAAGGAAAATTTAAGGGTTTCGGGAAGGCAAAACGTCGTCACTTTGTTGCATTGCCTTACCCTGCGGGTGACAGTGGGGTCACGGAGCGCCTTGCCCATCAGGTGTCCCAGCAGCGTGTTGGTTCTCAGGAAACGAAGCCTGATGTTGGTGGCCTTGGTGAACTCCCTCAGCACTGGTGAGTAGGAGAAGTTCATCGCCCCGGGACGACCGTTCACCAAGGACACCACGACCTGGGAGAAGAGGGGAGGAGGACAACAGCATCATCAGCGAACTAACAAGTGTTAGGAGAAAATGCATAACAGCCTGGGAAAGTCCTGCAAACATAAGATAAAGAAAAGCAACAAATCCGTATATTTGCTACATATGCTTGAAACATTTTGTTATAATTGTTAAGTTTTGAAAAAGTTACAGTTATATAATTTTATTGTCGATTAACTAATAGATTAACTGATTAATTGTTTGAGCTCTACAGTTATGGTTTTATCTGCAAACACCCACCTCTCCATTTTCCAGCGGGACTATACGTGAGTATTCGGTAGTGCAGATGACGTCGTCATCATTGTTGATCCTCTCAATGGTCCTCTGTCCAAAACGCTCAATACAATCTCTCTTGGAGGCTAGAGACATACGCGTGCGCACACACATACACACACACAATCAAACAAAAGAAAAGCTTCTAATCAGTTTTTGCAAACATGTGAACATCCCTTCATGTTAAACCTGAAGAATGTCAACCATCTTGTGGCATTTTAATGATCCGTTTCAGTGTGATAATTAGAGGAGGGTCTTGGGTTGGGTGGCGGTCTATGTTTTACCCAGCAGTCCTTCTTAAATATACCTCAGCTGCATTTTCAGCCTCACAACAGCTGGAATGAAAATAATCAACACCCACTGACTACACTAAGTCTGTATAACTTAAGTAAACTTTAAGCATAACCTAAGCATGTCTTTCTGTGTTGTGTATCAGGTGCTATATAAATAAAGATGAGTTTGGGATGATTCACTATTATATGGTGTAATTGGTGCAAACAATTAAGCAGCATAAGTAAGTAAATGAAACTGTAGTACAGATCAAGGCAGATCCTCCATATGTGGGGCAGTTTTGAGGTCAGTCATCAGTTCATCTTATTTCATTTCACCTCATTGTATAAACGTTGGTTGGTCGATCTCATTCCGAGAAACGACCATCTGCCTTTAAGGAATAATCAAACTTTAAAAGTGTGTTTGACAGTTTGAAACAAGACTTCAACTTGTTTAAGTCACATTGTTTCTTAATGAGGACACAGCGTACATTCCTGGAATAGCTTCTCTTGATCTCAGATTTTGTCCTTGACAAAGAAGAAGAGTGAAAGACCATGAAAACAAGAGAAATACAAGGAGGGGAGGGTGATTTTACATTTTATAATGTCAAGATGTCTGTGTGTGTGTGCTTGTGTGTGTGTAAAACAGCTGCAGCAGTTCAAACTAAAACTGTCAAATAGCTCTGAGATTTACAGCTTTGAGGCCAACACTAATTTACTCTGTACTATTTACCACACACATACCCACGTATCGCCTATCCTCCATCTGACTGTAAAACACTGTTGATTGACACGTGTTTCACGCTGAAGGAGAGATAAGCTGCCTTTGTTAAACGCTGCTTTACAGTCGTTATGTGATTCTACAAAATGTGTCTAGTGTTTTTCCAAACTGTTCAAGAGCAGACTGCTATTTACATTCATTCATTTATCTGACGCTTTTATCCAAAGCAATTTACAATTGCTATATATGTCAAAGGTCGCGCGCCTTTGGAGCAACTAGGGGTTAAGTGTCTTGCTCAGGGACACAGTGGTCGATGTGTCACAGTGGGGAATTGACCCTGGGTCTCCCACACCAAAGGAATGTGTCAGTCCACCACTGACCTAAATTATTTTTTGGATATTCCCAGCATTTATCTAATTTAACAAACTTATTTTTCTTATTAAGCTGAATATTACACGGAAGGTGATCCCAAGTTGAGCTGACAGTCGGCTCACTCTGCCCTGTTCTGGCACCAGAGCACCAATAGTAAACTGTCTCTGGCTCATTTAACTTGACTTAATGTGCTTTGATTTTGGGGGTTCAAACTTGAGCTGATAATTAGCTCCAGTTAGCAGCATTCAGGTCAGCTGTCAAGGGCCATTGTCAGTCCATGGCTCATCATTTGTCACAGTCCAGGAACAGCCGGGCCAGATTTAGGAAGCTTCTGGGCCAAGTACTTGGGAAAACTGAAACTTCAGAGCTGAATATAGATCATTTCTTAAACGGCGGAAAACAATAGCTCTGCTCAGAGAAAGCTGGATTTGACAACAATGGCGGAACATGTTGGGCACCAGAACCCCCAGCACACTCTTAAGTAAGCGCTAGGCAATTAAATAAAAGTAAAATTTGATATGTCATCACTGGAATTTGTTCACCATAGTAATATGCGCAGAAATTCAAATTTTCCATGCAGCATCATCTACTAAAAATCCCATCTGAAACCAGTGAATATTGTGATTGGTTTCAGGCTGCAGACTTTTGCTTTACTTTGTCTGACTTTTTCTTTAATTTTCAAAAAGAGAAGATTTAAAAATCTACAACTTTAGGCTCTTCAATTTGGTTTGAACATATTTAAACTGTCTTTGTGAATATACTGGTACATAACATGCCTGCAGTAATGCATTCACCTGGAGCAGCTTTCAATAATGGGGTTTGGGTCTGCCTCATCTGCCTGCTCTCTTTTACTCGGGTGAACATCAAGCTGCAACCTGTTGGCAGAAATGCCTGGAATTCCCCTGCAGCCCACCTGGACTGACAGCTGCCATAGCCAATCAGCTGACAGCTTCATGATGTAATGACCCCCTCCCCCCAGACCTGACCAACAAACTAACCAACCAATCAGTTGCCTGCCCCCAGGGATGCAGTTTGACTCTGAGATTAGAGGGAGAATTAGGCTGAACCCTGGGGGGACGTCAGGAAAGCATGAAGTGATGCTGATGGAATCCGACTCGGTTTGCTCCTAATAACATCTGGAGTTACACATACAGTATGTATGCATTGTATAGGTGAATATACATGTGTATGTGTGTCTTTACTCACAGGCAAAGAACTGCCAGGGTTGGTAGGTCTGCCCAAAGTCGATGGATCTCTCCAGAACCCAAAGGTCAGGACGGGGAGAGTTTGCGAACTTGATCAACACGTAGGCGACGTGGAAGAGCTGCAGAGACACAGAGAAGAACAAAGTCACGTTATTCACAAACATAGTTAACTTTGTTTGTTTCTGAACATTTCTGCTCAGCTAAAGAAAGGAAAGAAAGAAAGAAAGAAAGAAAGAAAGAAAGAAGTAAAGGAAAGAATAGAATTGGAAAGAAAAGACGAGATAGAAAAGCAAATGAAGCAAAGAATAGGATATATGACAAGGATAGGAAAGAAAAACAAATGAAAAGAAATAAAAAACAGGAAAGTGATGGGATAAAAAGAGAAAAGGAGAATACAAGACAAGCTAATCGTAGACAATACAATTGTGGTAAAAAATAAAAAGCAAGCCGTCAGCTTCTAATAAAACCCACCGACCGGGGCTGTGACCTTAACAGCTGATCTGGGAAACATGTCCCCTTTTAATAGACATTGCGTCAAAATCAGCTCCAGCACCTCTGAACTATTATGTCGTGTTACACACCACATTACGAGCTGATTCCTGTCACTAATGAGCACCAGATGCTGCTCTATCACACGCTCAGTTGGTCTCTCTGGTAACTTGTCATCCCTCATTCATTTCCTGAAAAGGCCTTGAAGCTGGTTAGAAGGCGATGACAAACTGCTCTCATGGGCAGAGAGCTGGACTGTTTTGTCTGTCAGACCTTGGAGATCGCTCCCCAGTCGAAACAGAACACACTGAAATAACACAATGGACCACATAATAACATTATAACTAATCACAAACACCTCATCTGTGTGGTAGGAGGCAGTGTTGAGAGCTCCTCTCTGAGAGCACCATAAGAAGATTTTAAGTTTATTTAAATAAAAGCGCATGATGCCAAAATATTCATTGATCCCATGATACCTTATAATAACTACTCTTTATTCATGAAGGCATGTTTCATTATAGAGCAAGTGGAGAGGGAGGACTATCTGGAAAGAAACATTTCTACATGCTAAGCAGTTTTCTAACAAGAAAAAGCTTCAGGTTTTTTTTAAAAATGAGGGTAAAAATGATTAGAACCATTTTTCTCACATTTTAAAGATTAAGATTTAAAACTATGACATGAAACCTCTCTGGTTCGAGTCAGGCCAGGGATTTTTGTTGCTCTTTCCCCCCTGCTTTCCCCCCATTATTTCACAACTGTTAAATAGTGATTAGCGAAACCATAATTATTGCGATGTAATCTTCCGCTATAGAAATATAACCAATAAATGTTCGATACCATTTATTTTAATCATGAACAAATCAGCACTTAATTTTCCTATTAAGATATTTATTTTGTTGAGTAAAAAAGGACAGAAAACACAATTTTACTTAATTTGACTCATGCATAGTTGTTGAAAATAGATTTTAAAATGATAATTGTTTTGAAAAGTCTACCTCAAATTTGTGAAATGATCCACTGTTTGGTATTTATTTGGCAGTCATCTGTCAGATTTATTCAACTTTCACTCATGATTTGACATTTATGATGATAATTATTGATATCGACTGACATTTTTTAACGCGAAAACATTTTTGGCCATATCACCCAGCCAAATACTTGCAAAAAACAAGATTTAAAGATTTAAAATCTTTGATCAGAAAGGTACATTTTCCAGCATCCAGCTAACCTGCAGTAGGTTAGGAAACATTACATCCTCAACACGACAGCTCCAAGGAACATTTGATGACACCATTTGGCCCAAAGGGAGGAAGCAAAAACAGATGAGAGACATTTCACATTATTTTGAGACAACGCTTTTACACCGCATGGGGATTTGTTGATTTGGGGATTGGGGGGGGGG
>JAPMOB010092804.1:0-10427 GCA_029875015.1 Lepomis gibbosus
TGTGTGTGTGTGTGTGTGTGTGTGTGTGTGTGTGTGTGTGTGTGTGTGTGTGTGTGTGTGTGTGTGTGTGTGAGAGAGCGTGGTAGTGGTGGTGGGGAGGGGGGCATTCATACTATGTCCACAGTTTTCTGTCACTCTTGCCAAGCACAACTGTCTCCATCATCTCACCCTGGCACACAAACACCTTCTGTTACGTGTTGATGTGATTTGAGTAGCCCTGAATCATTTGGACAAGGAGGTGATCTTCATGAAAGGTGGGAACACACTTATTTTATTGTGCTAAACTGCTCACAGCACAGTGTTCACAATTAAACACTCATTAACTTGATTGCGCTTGATAATGGTGGTGCTTATCTTCTTCGGTCTAAAGCTCCTGCTGTGCTGCAATAAAGATGCCAGAATAAATGCCATGGCATTTCTGCATGAATTGTCAGGATGTCACATCAGGATGTGGACATTTTTGTCCCCAACAACTCGATTCTGCTCTAATAGGGCAAAGCATTGGAATGGCATATTACACTTAAAATTACTGTTTAGTGATGCAACAAATAAAGTGGAACGTGATCAGCATTTCAATTATTTTCTGCTCCTTTTTAGATAAAGTGATATATTATGTATGTTGACAGCTGGAGGTATGTCTGTTGCCTTGCAGCCATCTAGTCTGGTTCCAGGGCCATGAGACTGAGCAACCCTTCGACTGACGTGGAGGAGCTGGGTGGTAATGAAGTGGACCTTAATGTTGAATGGATGAGAAAGAGTGGGGCGAAGAGGCCTCTAATTTGGCATCTGTGCCTCTTCAGATCGCTGTTAATGGCCACTTTCTCTCTTAATATAGGAGTCAGTGTCGTGAGGAGAAAGCAAAGAGGAAAAGAGAGTAGGCAACTAGAGCTCAATGGGCAGATCAAAGCTCGTATACTGAGTCAAGACATAGCTTGACTGTCATGGAGACAGTCAAACTGTTTACATTTGCCATATTAGACATTGTTGATAGAGTCTTCCTTTAAACGACACATCCAAAAGATGAATAAAATATCCAGGAAGCCTTCCCTATATTGCATTGGAACCCATTTTGCCTCCAAAACAGCCTGGATGGCTTAACCCATCTCATCTCACAGATGTTTAATTGGACTGAGATCTGATGGCTGAGCAGGCCACTGCATCAAACAGAATTGTAATGCTCATTGAACCACTGGACAGTCTTAGCCTGGCAGTACAGGGTATAACCGTGCTGTCAGGGTTCAACAAGTTTGTGTGTTTTTTCTCTGATCATCACAGTCTTTTAAAGCTGTTGCTCTGTACAGTTCAGGCTCCTCTGACTTAGTCATATAAAATAAATGTAACCAATATTTTTCTTAACCTTTTTTATCATTCAGAGGTGGGACAACAGCACTCAAACCCAGATTGTGCCTCTGGGAAGGATTCACATAGTATGTGAGCTTTATCGTGGGGAAAAAAAGCACTGGCAATTTGGAGTGATATTTCGGCTGCATCAAACTCTGGGCAGGAAAGAGACCCTGCTGCGACTCAGGCGGGTGTGTCCAGTCCTCCATGAGTTCACAGAGGAAAACATTATGACCCAATGCTGTTGCAATGTGGTCTGCTTATGCAGGTTGTGCAGAGGGCACAGTCAGAGAGAAGCACGGCGATGTCGGAGGTTATTTTAGCAGATGGGGTTGGCCTGTTACTCAGTGCACCTGTTCAGTTAAATACATGCTAGACTGCAGCTGAAATGGCAGATGAGAAATGAACTATCCATGTGGGTATCTTTTTGAAGCTCCGTCCACACTCTTACCGCACAATTAACATCATATCTTTTTGAAGATTGTAATGTTCAGTTTTAAGACATAGCGGTGTTGTTAAATATTAAATATTAATATCTGTGTTTTTTCAGACTCTCCATTTACATACAGGTAATTTAAACAGTGATCATTATAATGTTTCAGCAAACATACAAGCAGCTACTGTATATTTCTCCCAGTTGAGCTTCATTATTCTACCCACTTAATATAGACATATTCAGCTAATTAATTGAAAAGCCTGGACTTATTGAGGGTGTAATGTTGCTTGCAGTTGCAGCCATTTAACATTATCAGGAGGTCGACTCTATGTAATCAAGCTCTATTACGTCTCACTTCAGGAGACTCTTCAATTACGCACTGCACATATCTCATTGGTTAGGATGAGAGAGAGAGCAAAGTAGAGTAATGATGGCGGAAATGATGCGTTTCCAGCGTCACTCATACAGTCATTGCAGTTGTTTGCTCAGGCATGTAAGGTTTGCTTTGTGGCATATCTGAACAAAGTGCACACATGAAGAACAATTCATGTGTGCACAATGACATACACTTGTATGTTTCTAAGCCCATCTCTAAGGCACTAGTTGTCACTGTACATGAAATGTGTCGTAGTATTTTGTCTGGAAAATACTGTTTGATGATGAAATTTCCAAATGACAGTTACAGCATGTTTCATAATATCAGTTTTTGTTAAATTCACTCCAAACCCTTGCTGTCGGGTATCAAGGCTATAAATGAAACAACTTTTGATTATTAATTATTTAAAAAATTGTATGCTGGTTGTGTGTTTCAACATTACTATATTACCCCAAATTCCAGCCTTTACTATTCAATTGTAATTCTTCATTAGCATATTAGAATCTTCTCAGCCTCAGCTTGAGTTCTCATGTGGTGTTGTTGTTGTTTCTGCTTTTTGTGCTCCGAAGTCAGCAGCCACCATGCCCACCTGGAGCAGCTGCTGACAGCCGTGCTTGTCCACATAATGACTCTAATCACCCTATTAGTCACTGGGGCACTCAGAAGCACCGCAGAGTTGGGTTAGTTTCAACCCGCTCAACATTCAATGAATTCTGGATAAGAATTGATTGAATGTCAGAATTTTAATTTAGAAAATATTCTGTTTGTGATGTTTATCTAAATTTAGCTACAGAGAAATAACCTGATATATTAAGGAAAAATGCTGCTGATGTTAGATGTTTATGTGTGTTGTTTGATTGAATATAAATTGTATTTTAGTGTTCCTTGGAGCCAATATTACTTCAAAAAAACACTGAGGTAGCTCCTAGTTTTTCTTTCACCACCAACAACCACCTACCAGCAATCTAGAGGTCACTAAGACTGTAGGTGTGAATGTCATTGTCTGATTGTCATGTTTGTCTGAATGCACAAGCCTGTGTTGGGGTAGTGATGGTAGATGGATAAGACACATCCCTTTGGTATGAGAGACCCGGGTTCAAATCCACTCTGAGACACCAGTGTTACCCTGAACAAGACACTTAACCCCTAGTTACTCCAGAGGCGTGCGACCTCTAACATATATGGCAATTGTCGCTTTGGATAAAAGTGCCAGCTAAATGAATAAATGTAACATCCATTGTTGCTGCTCCTACAGTCTATTTAGGAAGAGGAGCCACACAGAGATAATGTTTTAACACTTAAAACATTTTGTATATTACTTTTAAATTGAATGTAAAACGTGAATCTGGATTTAGTGGATCCACATAATATCAAATGTAAAATGCACAAGACAACTCTTGTGTGTTGACAGGAAATCCGGGAATTAGTGTGTTGGTGAACTGTGGATGAGCTACAGCCAGTCTTCCATATGCTACCTGCCCGCTGAAGGTCCTGTGGTTTCACACTCAGTTTGGGTCCAGGTTTATCACTGCCAAAATCAATAGAGAGGGCCACCCAAATGCAAGGTAATTATGAGAGTCAGCGGGGTTCTGGGAGTGCTGACAGCACTGTTGTTGTGTTGAAGAACTGCTTCCATTCCCACCTTTCAAGCAGTGAGGGGAATGAGGGCCATGGCCAAATCCTGCAACCCAAGGCTACACATGTTAATTACATTCTTGATAGAGAACAATCTTGTTCCTCTTTTCCTGGTTTAGTTTAAAGGTACCCAGTTTTCTTGTAAACAAACCAAGGCTTTGTTTACAGTCAGTGTTACTCACCAAAACACAATGTGTGTGGGTGTATGGCACATGTGTGTATGTGCATGCACATGCACAATACAAACAAAACTCGCTCATGAAAAAACATTGCTCCATAGCACTACTAGTGGTCAAAAACTCTATCTTTAACTAATCTTTCTGCAGCGCCTACATAATATGTGAAATGGGATTGGCTCTTGTATCAGCCTAATCTTGCTTTCTTTCAACTTAACCTTAGTGGAAAAGTTGTTGAACTGGTAAGGGTCTTTGATTCTTTTATTTCAAATAGATTCCCTTAAAGCTTATAATTGTGCTGACCCAAAAGGACCCACATTTTGACAGCAGGGGGAATCAAATCACAAATGTGATTCCACTCCCTGTAACTTAAGGTGTATGCTATTCTGCAAGAATACAACATGCAGCTACCCTGCAGTTTTAAAGGAATGGGACTAAAGCATGTTTTGTTGTCCTCAAGTATGTGATGGTTGTCACAAGGGCAAAATTCTTTTCAGTTTAAGCATTACTGATTCTTTTTCTAAGAATATCCCCAACAGTTTGGTGGTGTGTAAAGATTAAATTCAGTCAGGGTGCCTCAGGAGAGGACTGTGAACGGAGTGAGAAGCAGACAGTCACAATGATAGACAGAGACTGAGAGGGGGATGAAACTGATGAAATGAGAAATGAAAAAATATAGAGAGTCTCATCATGACCCACATACAGCACTGTTGTAATTGTACATCTTCTGATTAACTTGACAATTTTGAATTCCAATAAACAATCTCACTCACTTGGAATAAAATACTGATAACTTGTTTAGTCAACCTCCCGCTGACCTGGTTTGACTCCCATTTGTTCTGGCCCATCATCTTTCATCTTCAGTTCAACCCCACTGGCAGCTCAGAGACTTGAAACAGGCAGAAAGGTGCTGATTATACTTAACCTGCATGCTTCATGCTCGTTCTCTGCCTGTTGGAGCTCAACTTGTTTCAGCTGATTCCTGCCTTCCCTGGGGTAACACTGTCTTCCCCGGGTGAGTGCTAGAGCAGGTTAACTGGGACCTCTGTCGGAAAACCATTTTAAGTTATCCATTGTATCCCAGAACCTCCTAGGTAGTAAATGTAAAGAAATCAGGCTTGGTCTGTTCCTTTCATTGTTGTATAGTGGGTTGTGCGTTTGTGCTTAAGGTAGCTCTGGGCTACCTATAACATTATACACATGAGAGGGTGTGGACGAGCTAACATGCCGCCAAAAGGCTCCGCTCACATCCCCCTATGGGTTTGTTTCATGGCCTACAGCCTGTCTTATTGATTGGCACGACTACCATTACATTTCCTGCAGCTTGGTAGTCTTAGTAGAACTGTAACCATAGCAAGCAGCCAAATCTGTTTTCAGAGGTGATGCTTCAGAGCAAAGACGCTGGAGGAGGAAGGATGCACATAAGATTCTGGAGAGTAGCCTTCTCTGATGTTTTCCGAAATGTGGAGCATGTTTGGTAAGGTGATGGGTCATTTATTATATATAGATCTTTTTTTAAGCTTTTGTTTTCACCTGCATTGAGAATGTGTGTGGGATAGCCCTTTATGAAAGTGCAATGAGTGTTTTAAAGTTGAGTCACAGCATAGAAATTTTGTGACATATTCTGAATCATCGCTTTAATCTGAAAACACCAACTCCTGTTGTGGAAATACAGTAGGAGGATGCTTATCTGTGAGCTGCTCCCATATACACTGTAGACAGGACTTAATTTGAGTGATAAAGTGATTTAAAATTTAAACTCTTTTTTTGTAGATACAGTACTATGTTTGGTGCAGACTGGTGGACATGAACAGGCAACCTGGCAATGAAATTTCTGCAAGACTGATTTGTTATGACTGTGTTGTGATGTCTTGTATTGTCTTACGCATGAAGATTAGGAAAATCTGATTACTCAGTGTTGGACAACAATGACCTGTGCTTATTCCTCTGTGGGCTGAGCAAGTGATTTTCTCTATTATTTGTGTGCTACAAAATCTGCAGCATTTGAGAGCTTTTCAGCTAACTGCCTGCCACTAAAGTGTCAAAGGACAAAGGGATATTTAGGCTAATTTCTGCAGGAGAGGTTTTATGATGTTGGAACAAGCTGTCAGACCAGGGCAGATAATAGGACAGAGAGATCTGAGATCTGATGTTGCCTTTCAGATGAGGTAATGTCCTTTTTTTTGTAAACTTTTCTTTCAAGCTGACATCCGGCCACAGCATTTTGTCCCATTGAATGAGCAGAATCTGCCATTATCAAACAGACTCATTGAGGCAAATGCTAAGCAAAGCAACACCCACAGCTTGGATGGGCAGCTCTCTGTCATACACAGATCAAGAGAAAGGAGGGGAGGTGGAGATGGGAAGCGAACAAAGGGGAGACATCGAAAGGGAGAGCAGGAGATATAGAGAGGGGAGCGTTTGTGCTCGCCTCAGAGTGAAAACATTTTTTAAAAAATGCATGCATTTGTGTGAGGAAGGGGAAGAGAGGAAAACAGGGAGGGTCAGACGGAAAGGGAGGAAAGAGGGAGGGCTGCTCTCAGCATCATCTGACAGGAGAGGCTGATCTCCGACAGCAGGTGTTGGAGGATAGAGAGACTGAGTCAGACACGCAGAGGGAGTGATACATAGAGGAGCACCAAGTTGTTGAAGAGAAGAGACTGAGCTGCAAGTGAGGCAGTCCTACAGACAGGTAAGCATGGATAGAGATGATGGAGTGCACTGCGCTTGAAGGGGAGAACTGTTGAAAGATAGATCAATTGAGAAAGAAGGAGCTTAAGTCAATACAAGATAGACAGATAAGAGAGGGAAACTGACATATGATACAAGCAGCAAAAGATAATTCTGCCTGTTCTTTAGCTGTGTGTCCAGCTCCAGCTGATCTGTCCTGGTCTCTCCATCCTGTGCTACTCGACACCCTGAACTTTCTCTCTGTCTTCCTCTCCCTTTCTCTCTTGTTCGCAGAGGAAACGTCTGACTGGCATCTCGAGTAAATGACTGTGCTTTCATTGTGCATTAGCTGCTGTACTTGATTAGATTAGTTGCTCTCTACTAAGTGGACCTGCAAAGCTTAGGGATTTGTGTGTACTTGTCTCTCTCTGACTGTGTGTGTGTGTGTTATATCTTTGTGGAGCTGGTAGAAGGAAAAATGCAGCCAAGTATGACATTACTCTTACAGCAAAAATATGATTCAAATATTATTTATGTTCTTAGGAATCCAAAACAAGAATGTAATCTATACCACTGAAAGGCAAACCCTGGAGCTTCTCAAGTGAATGTAAATTGGAAAATAACATTCTCGTAACATAAATTATTTCACTTCACTGTTAAGGCAAAAATTATAAAGAAGAAAATTTGACAGAATGTCTGCTAAGTTTGTAATTTTGCCAAAGCAAGTCTTCTGTTCCCTGTGGTTATATCAAGAGAGGAACTGACAGATAATGATGATGATGATAATAATGATGATAGCGATGGTGATGCTGATGATGACCCTCTTTTGAACAGCAGTTACAGGCTGCAATCATGCAACCTTGACATAAAAGCATTGTTTCTGAATGACTGACGGTTTGCAGTCACCGACTGATCTACCAGGTGATAAGCATGCTGCACCAGTGGTTCTGTTTTCTAATGTTATTGCTGTTGTTTTGTAAAGTGAAGGGGTTGTATCAGAAATATCTATAAATCCCTTTCAATAAGAAAACATACTATGTTGTCAGACCAATAATTACAGAATCAATAACTAATCACTGACTAATGTTACCCATTTGGGATATAGTTACAATGCAATGGAAAGCACTAATAAACTCTATAATAAACTTTATTAATGAAATTTTTCCCAAGGTCTCCTTGCTGAGGAGGACTTTGTCTGCCAAAGCCCATGATAGAGCATTAATGGACAAAGTTGTTCTCCCATCAATAGATAGGGTTACTGTACCATATCAGCACTCACCCCGATGGTATCTGACTCTTCCTGCATTGCCTGTGGCCATATTTTGTTTGCCAAAGAAACCAATGCATCTGTTGCGCTGACACACATGCAGTAGTCATGTTCAGCCAGTCCTACGGTCAGTAGAATTTACTAGAACCATTGTAGATTTTTGCTGATGAGCCTCCAATATGAGCCTTTAGGTTAACTTATTCTATGCCATTTATTATACATTTTCAGTAACTGGTTTTATAACATATCTTTTTGTAACCATATAATAATGTTCTTTTTCTGCTGCAGTGATGAGTATCATGCTGGCACATGCTTATAGGCCTGACTTTCAGCTGACTGCAGTTACTCTGCTTAGACTTTGTGGGGCAAACCACAACAGTTAAACTGATATTGAAAATATCTGTGCACTAGCTTATGTGGTACAAAGTCAATGCTATTATTGTGATTCAAGATGTTGATATATTATCATCAGCTTATCTATAAAGATATAACAACTTATCAAATATTACATTCAGCAAACTACAGTTCCAATGTACTAGATGGTAGAAACGCAGTTCACCTACCTCTTAAAATAAGACTCTACTTTTGATGTGGTCAACAGCAAGGATAATCAGTAATTACTAAGCATGAATCACTGCAATATCCAGGAGATACTATGCGGCGAAAGGCGAATGTAACTGTTATGTCCCTTTTGTAGTAAGTAAAAAAAATTCTTTTTTTATCCTTGTGAGCAAATCATGTTGCTTATGGGACATGGAACTTATAGACGTCAATCCACAAATTACAAACACCTCTTGTGAAAATATATTGGATATTGCAGATTGTGTAGCTGATACATTAACGTAACGTAAAATATTGACTTACCTGTTTTGCTGTATGACTTCTCTTGACGCTCTCTGCTCTGTGAGCGCAGCAACACAGTTCAGATGCAGCCTACTCAAATGTATGCTTTAAATTCAGTTTGCGGAGGATTCAGTGTTGCCCAGCTCATTTGTATTTACAGGTGCTGCCCAGCCTGAGCCATCATTGGACTACAGAAAGCTGGAATTCGTATCAGAGCTCATGACCCAGCAGTCTGTGGAGGCAGCTGCTGGCAGCACATTGGATTAATCTGCAGATTTAGTTCCAGCATGCTTTGTGTCTATTTTAGAAACTTTCATAGACATAGAAATAAATGGTTCTATCATGAAGAGCATCGTAATCCACCAAACAAAGGGATGGAGGTGAATACCAGTTATTTTGGAGTTTGCTCACTGGTCTACCGACATAAATAGCAAACCATTTGTTCCTGGTAGATAGTTTTCTCTGGTGCTTTTATGTGCATTATTTATAAAAATCCTATGTGGCTATTGGTGATCAGAACCTGTAATGTATACATAATCCATTTTACCATGAATCATTATAGTTGGCTTATATCTTTCATCAGTACGGTACATGGAGTTTTCAGCAGAGGATCAAATGATGTGCTTGAACACTTGCTTGAGCTCATCATTTAAAAAATAATCTGGTCTCTCTCCCACAAAAATCCCATAAAATTTCCTTTAAGATGACTCATGAGTTTGGTTATAGTGCAAATACTTTTCACGAATTGTATACCAACATTCAGTCTGTATTGTAGTTTGGGGGGTTGTTTTTCAAATGGAGCATCTCTCCGTGATTCAGGGGATAAGTAATGTTGCTAGGTGACACACATTTATACAATACAGATGTAACAATCAACCTCTAATGGAGAGTACAAGAGGAATGAGCTTTACCTACAGTGTGTCTGCCACAGAGCAAGAGGTGCTACCTGCAAGATGTACAGTCAGAAAAAATAAACCAGACATGTTTGCGGTAGTGATCTCACACTCATAAAAGCCCTTAAAAGCAGAAGATCAGAGATCATTTATTAATATTGGCATTAGCAATGTGTTTGCTCGGCCAAGGAGAGAAAAAATGACACTCAGTGATGCGCCTGTCTTCTTTTCTCTATTTCTCTTTTTGCTCTCTGCGTCCATGAGATTGCAAGAAGTTAATCAAAAGTGACTGAAGAATGAAACTTTCACCTGGGTTTGCGTGTGAGCAATAGGCAGCCTATCTCATTGTTTAAGTGGGCTAGATAAGTGGTGCTTGGGATTTGCCTCTAGTGTGCTAATCATCCAACCACTGTGACACAGTGACCCTGCCAGCTGGTTGCTGCTGTGCACAGACTTGACCTCTGCCAGTCACTAGGTCTAAAGCTCATTAGGACATGGCAGAGTATTCAATTCAACTTAATAAAAGTTGGTTATATAACTCTAGCTCACTATAAGTAAGGAATGAAAGAAAATGTGTGCTTATGCTGTAATGTGACATTTGCAGACATTTTGGTTTGTTCAATGCATACCAGTTGCATTATTAATGCAAGTGATAACATACAATTAATAATGGATGATTTCCAGTTAGGAATTTATATATACATATATATAGAAAGCCTACGACTCAATGCCACATACATGGATACTGGAATGCTTGGAAATGTACAAGATCAACAGGACACTAATAGCC
>JAPMOB010093015.1:0-19028 GCA_029875015.1 Lepomis gibbosus
GTGTGTGTGTGTGTGTGTGTGTGTGTGTGTGTGTGTGTGTGTGTGTGTGTGTGTGTGTGTGTGTGTGTGTGAGAGAAAGTCTGTGCATATGTGCATGCTTGTGTAAAGATAACAGCCTAGCTCTTTGGCTGTCAGTGAGATCTGCCTATATAAGGCTGTTCTATTCCTACTGCATTTCCTCTGGGGATCTAGTGCAATTGTCACTCCCTGGACAATGAATGCCAGAGAGCTTGGTAAGCTTCACCATCTTATATTAAAAAAATGCATGTTTACCTTTTTAAAAACGCTATCAGTCTGAAGGTAGTAGGTAGGGTAGGTAAGGTAGTTATATACTGTGTCAACAAGCCCTTTTGTAAACAGATGTCATTGTAATGCCACATTTTTACATTTGGAAAGTAACTTTGTTTGACTAAAAAGAAAGCACTGCTCATATTAATGGGCTTAAAAGTGAATGCGTCATTCTCTTGACTGACACGCTCATATGATTCTTTATTACAGTCACTGTAGACAGAGCTCAAAAGTAACTACTGAGCACACAAGTGGTCCCCTCTCCTCTCAGCTCATGTAATCCATTGGCAACAGACTAGAAAAAAAACCTTTGTCCTGTTTTTGAAACCTCTCCTCCTGTTCCGGGAACTACCAAAGCTGGGATGACCTTGTGTCGGACTTGGAAATACAGTGGATTTTCCTTCAAATGTTTTTTCTTTGGTCTAAAGACAAGTTTTGGAAAGTGTGATGTGCTCTTGTGCCTATTTGCAGGCCAACTATAAATAGTCCGGCAGCCTACGCATGCTCATGTTTGATTGGAAATTGCAGTGCCTTAAGTCAGTGCTGTTGGGTATCTGTCAAAGGAGGGAAAGAAACCTGTGAACGGTGAGTTAACTGTGCAATAGACTAAACAGACTGGTGAATGTTGTTTATGTAAATAATGAATAGGACTGCATGTAAAAGAGGGGTACATTTGTGGATGTTTGTCAAACTAAATAACAAAACACGAATACATTTTTCATGCCAAAATGTAACACAAGTTTATTTAATAAAACTTTATGTTGTTCTGTCTGTGGTCAAGTTGTCCATGTTCATGTTTTCACTCTTTGTTTTCTTTTAGCTTTAATTAATCTCCTTGGCAAGCCAGGAAATAAGTAAAAACACAAACTTTTTTTCTTTGGGAGAACTTTTTTCCCTTGGTATTCCTTTCTCTGGTGGAAAATGGGTTCACGGAGGACAATGACACGCTCTTCTTCTGGCAATGGAAGATACAGCAATGGGGATGATATAAGTGGGAGTAGCCGGCCTGGTGGCTGCAGCTACCTCTCTAATGTGAGGCCAGAGAACAGGTACAGATTCAACAATAACCAGGTGTGCTGTGTGACATGTTGAAAATTATTATAGAAACCTTGGTGTACCACTGTGCTCACATCAACATGTAAAGATTTTCATAACCTGGGATGAACGTGTGTGGTGTGTTGTGTCTTTGTTTGTTGCTATGGTCGCCAAAGTTTAAATAAACTACTGATTAAGAACAGCATCTCAGTTATGCCGCATGGGCCCCATTATGCATTATGCAGCACACTAACAACAGCTTTTGCATGGAAAGATTTGTTCACGGACAAGGTGTGCTGGCCTTTTAGATTCAACTCTTTAATGATACATGAGTTTATAGTAATAGGCTATAAAATTGTTTGAGATAATAGCATTTTCCCCCTTCTAGTCAATGTCATACAGTAACATTACCAAAGTAAATATGGATGATACAGAAATGGTTTAATACCGCCCTGATGTCCAGTTTTTTTAGGACACCCTACCCTACCCTAAGTTATTTGATATAAGGATGCTTGTGTGATTTATGCATATTGTAACTGCAAAATCAAATGTAAAGATATGTTTGTGGCAATGGACATGGGTATAATTTCCAGTGGGAATTGGGACAAGCACTACAGAGAAACATGATGATCTGAAATGATGAACAGAAAGTGCTGTTAGACAAAGTTCCTGCAAAACTGAAACATTTTTCAATTCTCCTGTCATAGCGAAATTACTGTAGTATTTTATTCCAGCAAGATTAGCTGTATGTAATGCATGCTGCAAGCCATATAGCATGCACATTATATTGTGTGACTGTCTTTAGTATTAGTGTCTTGTTTTGTTAGTTTAATCATAAGTAACATGCAGTGAAGTGTAAATCTTTTAACTGTTCATGCGGCCAACATTGAAGTGCATGTCAACACCAGACATGGATCAACTGCATGTAATACATACAAGCACCACCATAATGCTTTTACAAGATGCATGCAAGCGTGCATCAATTTATATTATTATATCTGTGTTACGTTTCTTACTCATTTCCACATGCCATAATGGTTCAATATTCTTGAAGCATTATTTTCATGGTAATGTGATTCATTTTTATAATTAATGTCATATGGACTAGTTAGACATGCTAAATAACTATTCATACTGAACTGCAGAAGTCAAAGATCACAAGAAACATTTTCTTTGTGTGATTTGGCCTCTAGTGAGAGCTGCTCAACATTTAAGGACAAATGTTAGTCTAGTCTGAATGTGAATGTGAAAAATGTCATCTGGAGGTCTTGAGAGAAATAACACATCTGGTGTTTTTATTTCATATTTTATGTCCATCCCATAATATAATTATGTAATTCAGTTTGAAAACTGATCAGTTGGCTCAACAATTTGCTTAGAAGTTAATCTGACCTTTCACGAACTTCAGCTATTCAAGGTTGCATATTTTAATTCACACAACCTTATACAAATGTATGCATATTTATATGTGTATAGAAATGTAATGTTTGTATATAAAGCAACTTTACTGACCAGCTCCCTTTTTTTTGCACAGGAGCACACTCTGCAGTATGATGGCACAGTTAACTGAGGAAACACAGCCCTCCTTCGAAACAACCCTCAAGTCGAAAGCCGTGTCCGAGAATTGCAATGTGAAGTTTTCTTGTGTGGTTACAGGTGAACACCGCTTGACAGGTTACATCGCACACATTGAAAGGCCTTACACCAGATGTTTGTAATCCAATGGACATTTTATGATACATAACATACAATGATACAGCGTACAATGTACAATACAGCATACAAGTGACAAAAAAGCATGCTTATAAGAATGCAACAACTTCAAGGAAGCAAATTCACACATGTAAAGTACTACCTCTAAAAAAAGGCTCGATGTACACCCGGTTTCATGCATCTTCACCACTTGAAATATGTTCAGACATTTCTACAATGCAAGCGTAATGCACCTAATGCTGCCATTTTTTTAATTTACAGAAATTGTTCTGAATTTTTATCTTTTTTTTTTCCAGGACACCCTGCTCCTCAAATTATTTGGTACAAGGATGATGTGCAGTTAGACAGATACTGTGGACTGCCTAAATACGAAATATTCCGTAATGGACAAAACCATTCCCTTCAAATTTACAAGTATGTATGTTTGGATACAATGATGCACTGGTTCCACCAAGATGATACCAAGATCAACACTGTATTAGTCTGTTCAAACTTTCTAAAACATTTAAATTCCTACACAGCAAAGAGCCCTCTGATGGAAGCGACAAAATCATAGTGTATTATTTTAATCTTTCTGCTTCAAAGTAGTCCAAATACTGAGAGAGTGACATGACATTCTTGCCCACATTAAGTAAGCCTACTAATTATTTTATTAAATTGGTTAATTATTAATTAAATTATTTATAAATTACAAAGCTTATTGTGAACAGTGTAGCCAACACATCAGTGTTTCCTTGTCAGCAGTGTTTCCTTGTGTTTTTGTCAAGAATCAGTTTGCTTCAACTGGGCTTTTCTTTGCAGTTGCACTGTGGAAGATGCAGCTATATACCAGGCCTCAGCCAGCAACAGTAAAGGTATAGTGTCCTGTTCTGGAGTTCTGGAGGTGGGTGAAATGAACGAGTTCAAGATCCACCAGCGCTACTTTGCCAAGCTCAAACAAAAGGCTGAGAACAGACGCAGGGAAGCTGAAGGGAAAGAAAACCAGGAGCCATTACGAACCATTAGTCCAGACCGCACACAGAGGAAACGCCGCTCCACAATGGAGGCCTTTCTCAGCACGCCAAGCTCCATGGAGGACGAGGGCAATGAGGAGAGCCATCAGGCTGTAGCTATAGAGACTGAGGCCAGGTTACAGGAGGCAACTGTGGAAGAGGTGGAAGAAAAGCAAGTCCCAATCACTAATGGAGCAGTGTCTGCTGTAACTAAGGGACAGGCCATCAGTGAAAACGATGACAAGAGTGGGACACATATTTATGACACGGCACAGAAGATTTTCAATTCACACCATCCCAAAACTCCCTTTGTCAAAAAGAAGATTAAAATTTCCAACAGTGCAAAAGTTGCAAAATCAGATACACCAGGAGAGTGGGCATCTGAGGAGAGAAAGGCAAACAATGAGCCCCCCACCTCTGCAGCTCCGACCTGCACTGAGTCAGCACAGTCTGAGGGGAATTCAGAAGAGGGTATGGAAGTAGAGAATACTGTGAGTTTATCAGTTGTGGATTCAAGCTTCAGAAATGTGACAAAACATCAGAAATCAAAATCAGAGAAAGTATTGCTTGTTGAAAGGCCTTCAAAGGATGAGAACACATGTGTTAAGGGAACTGTGCGTACACAGAAAGAACAGCTAACTGCCTCATTACCATCTGCTGCTCTTACATCCACAAGGTGTAGGCCTACTGTGTCAGAAACTGAAGATAAACAGGCTGTAAAGCATGTGAAGGAATCTGGACGCAAAGATAGAGAAAATTTGGAAATGCAACTGACTACAACACAACTACAGTCTGCTGCAGCTGCAGCAGCACTGCAACAACCCCTCAGTACAGTGCACGGGGACATTTCTAAAACAGAACATGTTACTATCATGGATGTTGACAAAAATTCAGAAACAACCACAGGAGGATCTTTATCACACAGAGGCACTGAGTCGGATGCACCGTGTGAAAGAAGAACTGCTTTACCAAAGAGTCCATGTAAACAGGCACGAGGTCAGCTGTCTGAGAAGGAAACAAGCCCCTGCCAAAAAAATGTGTCTCAGCCAGCGCTGCTGAGTGAGGTGAGTGAGGCTTTTCGCATGAGCTCATGAGTGTTTTGTGCTGCATCAGTAACACAAGCATCCTGGAGCTATTTATAGATTTTATAAGTATGCTCTGCTGTGTGACAAGAATTAAATGACGCACATGATGACAGATGCAAATGGTATATTAATACAGTACATATGATATTGTAAGTTCAAAGGTCTGAGAGTTGGCTGTTACATACATATAGAATTATACTTAGAATGTGGCAATTTGTAGTAATAACACATGGATTAAGCAGATTTTCTCTAAAGCAATAGTTCGACATCTTGGAAAATATGCTAATTTACAGAGGCAATTGGCTAGCTATTTTGCTCCTGTGGGGTAGTTGTGATGGTGTCCTGACTGATGATATCATATAAGTAAGTTCATAAAACTAACTAAATACATTATATCACGTCATAACATAAAAAAAATTAAATAAATTATTAGCTTTTTTGGATAAAAGCCTTGTATGCTGCAATGTTTTATTTAAATAGTGAATCTTTATTGTCCACTGCTTATGCAGTTGTCCTGGCTCCAGCTCCACTGCTAAGTACTGACAGCACTTAGGGCTGAGACAAAACACTACACAGCTGAAGCACCTCTTATAATTATTCACATTCCTTTCTCGCCACACTTAAAAGTAAAATAGCCACCTTACATGTGAATAGGCCTCACAATGTCAGAGTAAGACACAAGGGAAGGCTGCATTAAAAAAACAAGCATAATTGAGCAATATGCAAAATTCTTGATACATTTATAATGATTATGACTGGATACTGTATATAAGTATAAGTTTGAGTCAGTTTGCAGATGCTTTTTAAAGAAATGAATAAGCTGAATATAGGCAAAGAGTATGAGCCTTGAGCTATATATATGTCTTATCTCATGCATGACATAATGACATGTGGCACAGGGAACCTCCCATGCTAATTTAAAAAGATCTACAGCTCAATACCAGACATTATGGGGACTTGCACTCAATAAACATGTAAACATGTATGGTGCAGCCTTATGGAACAGAGCAGTGTAGCATGTTCATATTTCACTAGATGATATACATGTTTATGTGAGATGAACTCATATGTCAATGAAGATTTTAGAGATGTTTTTTATTGAAAATATAGAAAAGAAGATTTTAAAACTATCCTAAGATTTTTTTTACAAGTCACTCTCTTATTTACTAACATGAATGTTAATGCTAATATATATTAGCATTAGCATTCATGTCAGTTCAAATGCATATAAAGCATTTTAAGTGTTTTTAACAGATAGCCATATGAACACTGCCAATAGAGCAAGTGAGAGAAATGTTTGTTGTTACCATGACAAACTATATCTTTTCCTTTTTTCTCTAAGGTCTTCCCATTGCATTTGATACTGGTTACGATGTTGCTGTTTTTAAAATCACATGTGTTTATCCATGTCCAGCATAGCCAGGGATAAGGGAATATGTATTTACAGAATGGAAATCTCTGCTTGTATTATGTCCCAAGGTTACACAGGCCCATACAAAGATGAACAGGAATGATGCACCTGTCAGCCTTGAGCTTCCACTCAACCGGTGTACAATGAACGCACAGCCACCACAAAAGGCTCCACCAGAGAGAGAGACCACGATAGTTGATGTCCAGACCCCTTCTTTGCACTGTGGTCTTCAAGCAGTGATTGACAAAATGACACAGGACACATGGGATCATTCCATGGGATCAAATGAAAGCCATACGGTCCTTTTTACAGACCTTCAGAAGTCACCCTTCCAAAGCCCTGGTGGTGGTGAGAAAACCCGAGGGTGTAATGTTTCCCCCAGTGCCCACCAAAGCCAAGTTGATACTGCTATAAAAACTGTTGAAGGGACAGAAATACAAATTGATGAGAAGGTAGAGGGTAACGAGGTAGGTAAGTTATTAGGGCAGTCTGACAGTGTGGCCCCAAATGAGACAACAGTTGAGATGGAGACTGAAACTGCTACTGTACATATGACTGAACGCATTGAAACTGAAAAGAACAAAGATGCAGTAGATAAAGACACAAATGTTATTATTGTGGATGCCTCTAATAAAGAAACTGAGAAGAAGGGACATATATTAAAAATGGCAGAGAGAACTAGTTTAGAATTACAGAATCTGAAGTCAACAACATTTGAGCTTGCTAACCCACTCCTAACAAAAACTCCTGAAAACACACAAAAGTTAACTGAAGTCCAAATTAAAGACTTCCAAGAAATTCCAAAACCTGTAACAAAAATCATATCTATAGCTGAACTTTTGAGATCACAAATAAAGGCTCTTGACTCCACCCTAGCAAATGCAGTGACCACCACGGCCCATGCAACTACAACTCCTACAGAAACATGTGAGGAGGTAAAAGGTGACGACAGCAAATGTAAACCAGAAGTGAAGACGTCAATGCCTGACAGGAAAACTGAGGCGAGTATTGACGATATTCGTCCCAGAAACATCAAGGAAACCCTTATGGAGGTTTATCATCAACTAAATAAAACTGATCGGGATCAAATTCACACTCATGGTGCATCTTCACCACCTGTTCAGGCTTTACAAAAACCTCTTGTTATCCCACCTATCTCTGTCATTGACACTGGCACCGCTACAGAGACTGCACGAAAACATGGCAATGCAACAAAATATAATGAAGGAGTTATGGACACCGGAGCATCAACTCTGGTTCCTCAGGAAGATTTCCCACTTGTTTGCCTTTCTGGAAGTGAAAATGTCAGACACAATTTTCCTCCATCGAATTGTCAAGACGACCTGACCAATAAACTGACATCAATTTCAAACTTATCCCGAGATGTCAGTCGAGAACCTGGGACTCTACTTAGAGTGACACCTATAAAGTCCAGTGGTCAAGAGTCAAACATTACTGTTTTGGAGCATGTCAAAGATGAACCTCTTCAAGGCAAAGATGTGGGATCTATACAGAAGTTAGCTCCAGAAATTAAACTTAACAGCAAAACTGAAAGGGGGATTACTGAAATGAATTCCCCAACACTTTTGGATCAATACAAAATTGAAGAACACAACACAAAAAACAGGTCTTTGCAGAATTTACAAAAGTTTCCCACTAACAGTGAACTTGGCACAGGTGCCCAAGAGAATAATCTTCAACTTATTCAACAGGACAACTCTATGTTTGAGGAATTATCAAGGCCTGACTCATTAGCCAGTCCAACTCCTGAAGCTAGTCCATTGTTAAAGAAAAGAAATTGTGCTTCTCCCATTCCTTCTGCTACTCCACGAGAGCTGGCCTCTGGGGCCCGACGCAAAATCCTAATACCCAAGGCCAAACCTGAGGAATCCTCAGAAGCCACATTGCAGGTTGATAACCAAACTCCGAAAAAGGAACTTTCTATGCAGAACAGCAAGCTTTCCACAAGTCCCATGACCCTCTCTACGTCTCCAAGCCTGTCACGAAAGTCATCTCTTCTTCAGCCCCCTGCTGAGCAAACTTCTCCTACAGAAAGGCGTTCTCCACTCTTGAACAGGAGGAAGGTGGCATCTGATACATCTGATACTCAATCACCAAGTCAGCAGCCCACTGATGAGATCCACACGCATAAAACTGAGGACAAATCTGCTGAAAAGCATAACCCATTCAAAGGTAAAAAAAAAAGCCTTCACGTCGGAACAGTGTTTTTAAATGTTGCTTAATCACTCATTGCTTTAATCGAAATTATTAGAAATTGTTACTCTGTGTATAACATACATAACAACATTTTTCCTACTTTGGCACCCACAGTGTCAAAATCAAAAAAGACACTGCGGCAGACAGCAATGCATGCTGCATGAGACACATTCACAAAACCAAAACCAAAGAAAAACAAAAAAGGCATTGTAATGACAGACAGACACAAGTCTTATGTTTTTGCTGCTGTAAAGCCAGGGATGTGTATTTCTGGTAACCGTGTACTAGAGTGAGATAACCGAGATGTGTTTAACTGTTCAGCCTGCACCTGTTGCAGCAATCAGGCTGACTGTGATGTTGGTTTTGGTCACAAATCCAGTGGTTGTGTAAAGTTATTCGCAGAATAATTCTATCCACACCAAATTAAACTTAGTTTAGCATACTGTGTGTGGAAACGTCAAATCAGAAAAGTTTTTCACTCACCACAAGATGCACAGGTAAACTAAATATATAAAAACAAAATTTTATATTGTCTCTTTCACTGTAACTCACAGGTAGTCAACATCATATGATTGGCTCCATATTCTTTTTTTACTTCCATAGAAATACAGTAATATTTGTATATGTTATGTTTAGTTGTTGTTTGAGCAGTCCACTAACATTGAAAAATTCAAATCTAGGGACATAAAAATGGCAGCATTCATATTAAATTCGGACCAGGGTGTTGTTGATTGACACTAGTGTCCCCGTGTACTACAGTATTAATGCTATCCCTGTCTACTGTGCAATATGTTCAAATTTGCATTTGGCAGTTAAGTTTGACTGTGAAGTTTCCATTAGTAGATAATGCATTTGGTTCTTGTAGAATAACTAATACGTTTACGAAGTAATGTGCTGTCAACATCAATGCATATGGATACTGAATTATGTGTAAATTTAATACATACAGAGCCACATTATGTATTTGCCACATATAGGATATATTGTAGCAAAGAAACCTTTTGGATGTAGCTTATATGCACTATAGCACATACAGTATATATATCAGACTGGATATGTCAAGGTTTCCTGATTGTTAGAACATAGAAAAGTGTTTCTCTTCACTATGTTTTCTGTTTTTGGTGTCTTTCCTTCCAGCTCCTCAAGTTATTCGAAAGATCAGGGGCGAATCCTTCGCAGATGCCTCAGGACACTTGAAACTATGGTGCCAGTTCTTCAATGTCCTGAGTGACTCTACAATCAAATGGTACAGAAATGAAGAAGGGATTGCTCAGATAAAAAGAAAGTAAGTTTCCAGAGTAAGTAAATCTGCAGTTTCACAAGAAATTGAATATTTGGATTGACTTTTAGAAAAAGGTCTTTTTTAATTTAAGGGGCTTAGCAACAAAAATAGCTTTGAATTGCTCCATGTAACATAATAGTGATCACTTTTCACTGAGTTTTGCACATATTCCTGCCCATGTTTTCTGAATCATTTATTTGTTATTTGTTTGTTTCTCAGTGCAGGGGACGAAACTCAGGTCAATCTTGCCATTGTTCAGGCATCATGCAAAGACTCTGGTGTTTACCGGTGCACAATCACAAATGAATATGGGACAGACTCAACAGACTTTCTTCTTAGTGCAGATAGTATGTAGTCTTTTACCTTATATCATAAAATATATTTTTCCCTTGCATTACTGGGCCACAACAAGTCTCATCTTCTCTCTCACTGTGTTGCAGTCATGGCTGGAATGTCCTTACGTGAGGACCTTGGTGGTAAGATGAGATTTCACTTGTTTTGGTCACTGTTTTTCCTGTGTCAGAGTCAAAATGCTTTTCTAACTTCCATTCTTCCATTCTTTTTAATACAGTTGGAGAAGAAATTGAAATGACACCCCTGATATTCACCAAGGGTGTGGCTGATTCTGGCGTCTGGGGCAACAAATTCTTTGGCCGCATAATGATGCAGGAATCTCATATTGGTGATGGCTGTTCTCATAAAGTCTGGAGGGCAAAAGTCATCTATGGTCTGGAGCCTGTGTTCGAGTCTGGAAACACCTGCATCATTAAAGCACCAAACCCCATTGCCTATGGAGGCAAAGCAGAAAGCTGCCTTATAGACAGAAACCTGGACATTGTCAAGCAGGTATGTAAGGAAGATGGTTTTGTAATTTGTTCGTGTCTACTTAATACATTTAAAAATGTCATAGAATAAACTAACAAATTCAGTTTTTAAGTAAATCAGTCAGGTGTCATTCCTGCCACCCACGTACGATTACTGTAGCACTAATCAAATGAAGATTGAATAATATATGTTGGTGTAGGTTGAGCTTATGCTTACTGGCTATTCTCCAATGTTCTGCATACAGGAGTGTAAAATTCAGAACTTGGCTCGTGAATACTGCAAAATCTTCTCTGCAGAAGCAAGAGTGATTGAACACTTTGGCCCCTCTCTTGAGTGAGTACGGGCAGTTTGCACTTTACATCAAAAGTTAACATCCTCTTGCACAGTACATGAACCACTAAGCCTCTCTAAAGGTCATTCACATCATGACAATATTTGTTACACAGAGTGATTCCAGTCTACTTGATGTACCGACCGGCAAACACCGTCCCTTATGCCACAGTGGAGGCTGATCTGACAGGGGTGTATCAGAAGTACTCTGTCCTGGATCATACTGGCAGAGTAGACATGAAGACGGACTCTGAGGTGGAGCAGAAGTGTTGTGCCCTGCAGCACTGGATCTTTCAGTGGACCAATGGCAATCTGCTACTCACTCGGCTAGAAGGTAGGCTGACTTAATGGGAAATGTATATTTTTCCTTTACTAATGTTGTGTTAAAATCAGTAGCATATTGAAGAAACTGATGAATGAGTGAACTAAAAGTCAAATATTGCTTACAATAAGGGAATGTGCGAGAGACTTTTTTCACCACTACTACTTAAAATATTACCTAAACCCTCATCTAAAAGTTTAAAGAGGCATGTGTATTTTAAACACCATCAGGTCTATTACACACAATTTGCTATGTAGCATTTTATTTATGATAAAATATAAAATAGTATGTTGTGTTCTGAGAACTTAACTTGTATTTTTAATTTGCTTTTCTGCTGGAGTTAATGTGGTGGCAATTCCCATTGCATGTCTGTCACATTTGAATATATTACCTGAACAACAACAAAAAAAGTAATTGCGTGGTGTTATTTTGCAGGTGTTGACACCAAGATCACCAATGTTGGAATTTCAGTCAAATCGACGGGGTTAGTTTATTTGTATTGTTTTGTTTCTGTAAATTATACTCTGAAACACTAATTTTACAGGTAATTTACATTTATAAGGATCAGGACTGTGACATTTGGCTTTGTTGTGTTGGTGCAGGAATCAAGGTCTATCGGTTGAAGGGAATCCCAAAGTTTTTGAGCAATTTGTCTCCCAGCACCAGTGTAACTACTTCTGTGGTCTGCTCAGCCTGAGGTCACTAAAGGTCATGGACTATCTATTGACACCATCGAAGTCCAAGGGCTCCAGGAGCCCGTTACTTCAACGCAGAACGGCTGCCGGCTCCTCCAGCCCTCAGACAGGCCGGAAAGCTGCTGGCAGCCCCAGACTGCCCAGGAAGACTGAGCAAGAGGGCAGAAAGACCCCAACTAAACAAAAAGCTGCTGATTCTCCCAAACTTGTTAAGATAGACTAGAGTAATTATCACTCAATAAGACGTCAGAGATCACAGATTTTCTCAATGGAGTTTCTCCATGCTGAACCAGAAACCTGAAATGGTTCACTGTTCTTCACCATTTAATTTTAACAGCCACCATTCCTTGCCATTATTACTTATTGCGGATCGATGCCCTCACATGTTTTGGTGATTATCTATTGTACATTCAACAAATTTTAGGGTTGAAACTACCTTGTAGTAGTGAGTAGTGGCTTTCCTTTTTCAATCCATGTATCATTGTAGGTCACAGATTGTGAGTCCCAATCTCAGGTCAGACTGTATTAAATGAATGTGCAAGATAAAACATTTTGAAATATAGTGGCAATTTAGGTAGTCTATGTGTAATTTTCACTGTTATAAAGCACAAACATGTTTAATTTGTAGTCACCTTTGTGAGAGTTAAGAACCATGACATGGATACACAGTAAGCCTCAAGGTCAGCTGCATGTTTTTAAAGCTGGGAGGAAACAGCCGTTTTTCCCAAGAATGTATCAAGCCAAATTTAGCTTCACATGACACTGTTGTACAGTGGCAAAAGGTGCTGTGCTTTTATACTGTAACCTGTCATGTTTACTTGCTATTATACATTGCACTGCATTTTTAGAAACTGCACCTTTGAATGCAACTGGATGTAAAATAAAATATATGATTACACCTTGTACGTTTGGAGATGATGGGAAAGTGCATGACGTACTTTTGAAATTCTGAATGTCATTCTTAATAGAAATTAGCATGTTGTGGAGTGGGCTGAATCACTGTAATGAAAACCATCCCACTCAGTCTATCTGACATCAGCAGTCACTCATTATCATATAAGCATATCTTCTAGAAAGATAAGTGACCCGGTGTCTCAATGATGCCTATAATGTGAGAGGACTGTCACGTTTCTTTTCTGTTGCCACACTGACATGCACCCATTATTTTTAGCATGGCTTTCAATGAAAACGCTTGCCATATTTGGGCTGATTCTTTTAGACAATTTTAGTGAAGCAACACTTTATTTTTACCAATAGGCCTATTTTCCTAGCTACATCAGAATTTTACAAATGATACAAAGCAGATCTGTAGTATCCTTGAGCAAAGAAATATCCTGTTCTAAACTGTATCTGTGAGTAACGTCTAAGTGGAGCATGAATGTTGAACACTGCCATCGTGGAACAAGGATTAGGTCATCTAAAAAATGACAGGCTTTAGGACTTGATGGCAAAACAAAAAAAAACACAGTGACAAAAGTGCACAAACATGCTAATGTTTAGCATGTAATTTAGGTTTAAAAGGTTTAGTTTAATGTTTGGCATGCTAACATTTGCTAATCAGAACTAAACACAGCTGAAGCTAAGGAGACTGGCGTTAGGTTAGGCATTTGGTCATAAACCGAAGTATTGAACAAACTGAAATTTGACCGTATGATGGCACCAGATACATTTTTTAAAATATAATAAAAATATAATGATTCATCCTTGTATCTATCGTCTGCGTCTATGTGTGGCCCTGCGATGGACTGGCCGATCTGTCAAGGGTGTACGCCGCCTTTTGCCCAATGTAAGCTGGGATAGCTTGAGCCATTTCTCTAAAACCCACAAATAGGCTATTAGCCACATGGTGATGCTACAGTTAAAGTCATGCAAATGGAATACCATCTAATAGATTTAGAGATATATCAGTCTTTACAAAAGTGGTGGCCCGACTGACCAACAGACTGAACGCTAGCATGGCTAAAAATGAGGTATGTTCACACACTAATCTATAATAATTTGAATACATTCACAATAAATGCACATGATTCATCACTTTATGCTGTAGTGTGTCATGGTAGCGTTAAAAAAACTTCTACTTTCAGCCATTGCATGCTTAATAGTATTACACTCCGGGGCAAATGGAATTCTTTCACAGATATTCGAGACTGAAGTGTTGCTCGCAACCAGTGTGTGTTTACAGGGTGAAAGGCTAACTTCATCATGATAATCATTTGTGATTCCCAGTCATTAGTGAGTCATCGTTTATGTAATCGGTGGCCTCATGCACAAGTGTGAACAGTGCCGGGAAGCTAAATGTACGCACAACAAAAAGGTTCACTGAGTGTCACTTCTGATGTTGTCCAGTGGCATGAGAGGGTCAGATGGTGTCAACGGAAGGAAGAGATGACAGGCTTTAGTGTGAGGTAGCTGATGTTTCTGTTATGTAGCCCATATTTCTTACACGCTACCATTTAGTTATAATCTGTGACATATCACACAGTAGGACAAAAATAGAACTGCCAGTACAATAGGAATCCTTGACACTAAAGTTCACCTCAAAAGTGAACTAAAGACACCATTGAAAAATACCTATTACCTTATAGCTTGTCTGCCTACAGTGTATTATTGTAACAAATTGCAATAAAAGAGGCCTATGCATGGTATTCACTTGAAAAGCTGTTAATAACACAATACTACAGCACCATTAGGATTTATAGCATCCACAGACTTCCCAATATGTTTCATGTTTAGGCAAAGGAAGCTTCTATAACAACCAGAATGACCCTTTCATTAACAGTAAATAGAGCTGAGTGATATCTGTCAATTAATTGATTTCCACCAGACTGTCCACAGCATGCTGAACTCCATTCACTACTCTACTTAGAAGACGTGGGTGTATGTTTGAACCAGCCACTAGGGAGGTCTTGTAGATGATGACTCGCCGAGGTAACAGTAGTTTAAGTGAGGTGTGATAACAACATGGAGAAGATTGGGCCTATCATGATGCAAGCCACTCCTGCCACCTACTGTTAGTTCAGTCACCGTACCATTGATGAAAATAAGATACAAGTAAATGTTTATTTGCACCATGAAATGTTATTATTTGACCAAACTCTTTATATGGAGATTTTGAGGTAAATATTAATCTATTTGGGAAAGTGGCTTCTCAATGTCTGTGTCACGCATTGCATATCTGCAATACTGTCACTGTAAAACATGTAAAATGTACATTATTTTGGAAATTAACTAAAATCATCTCATACCTAACCATGCTCACTTTGTAAGATACCTTCACATCATCAGAATCTTTGTCTATTTAAAAAAAAAAAATTTGTCTGAGAGGAATAATGTCAGACAATGAGACATACATACCTTAATCAGAAAGAGTTTCATGGAAGACATGACAGTCGAAATTATGAGCGAAACGCAGAAATTATAGAGAAAAGATTCATTGGCACAGCTCTTCCTGCTGCACTGAGTACATCGGATTGAATGCTTTAAAGAGCTCTGGATCACTCACAGTAATCTCAGCATTAATACCCATGATAAGACACATCAAATGAGAGAATTGTTAGTCTCCATCTGTAGAAATCTTGTGTGTTCATTTAGGCCGTAATTGCCATTTCATGTAATAGAACATAATGTTGAGTTAATGTGAAGATCTCGTGCTCAGAGACCGGGTCTTTACCACATTAAACACATTTGCAGAGTTCAGTCTCACATTCATGCTCATTATGTGGCAACATGTAAAAATATGCTCCACAAAAAAAAAGTCTTTTTAATAATTTTGACATAAAAGCAGCAACAGAAAGCAGAAAAATGGTCTACAAAGCTGTGCTGGGTTATGCCTGGATATAGAACAACATCTTAGTAAATCAAATAGAAAAACAAGGACAAATAGAAAGAGCAACTGGCAAGTGTAGCATCTAAGATCCTTTCTCTCATAAGGCTGCCTGTGATTCTGACCTCACATTGTTGTGCCTGACTGACCTCAATTACCATTGGCGGGCCAGGGTAGTTGTGACCATTTAGGCAGATTATATGAAAAGGATCACACGTCCCTAAATGCCACAGACGAGTTGGCATTTGAAAAAAGTTTTATCTCCAGTTCAACAAAAGTCGCAGGCTGCCACTGGTCTCTGTGCCATCGCAAAGTTGACTGTCAGTGCCTGGTTAATCTGCCACATCACAGCAAGCTTTTGCTGACTATGAAATAATGACATTCTGATGCATATCTCACATTATTTCCTCTCACGGGGGAACTTAAAGGCTAAATCTGAATAAAATCAGTGTTGTCAGTGTGCAGAAAATACAGATATGCACATGATGAAATGCTGTCCAATAGCACTGTGCTATCTCTTTTTCAAATACTACAGAGGAAGAGGAGGTGAGCATACTAGATGAAAGCACAGCAGTAAACAATATGCTGCTAAACAGAAGAAAACATCCGCTCAATTATGTTTTGCATAAAGCTCACCACAGCCACATCTTCTAGCACCTGGGTGTCAAGATAGTATATAATTTCTAATCCAATAACATCTACAACAAACTACCTGAGCTATAGCGTGGTATCAATCAGACTCGGCAGGGATATTCATTTTCAAGGGGCTTTGTTCACACCCTTCAAACAGCATTACTGAGTGACTTAATTATGGTTTTCACAATGTTGCTCAGTGGTCTTGGTGGGATGTAGTTAAAGAAAACACAACAACAACCAAAATATCTTTAATCTTTAATATCATTAGAAGAACAGTTGGCATCACCATACAACTACTGCCCTCCTCTGCTCAGGGGAGGAGGGTGGCAGTAACAATGATGAACGATATGCAGCAACCACAACATCCTCTGTAAGAAGCATGGCAAATGTATTGGTAAGACGTTAGGAGATCAACGCAATCTGAGGGAGTCTTAAGCAATCATAAACCAACTGTGAAATTCAATTTTGCATACAGCGTTCACAATGCTTTGCAGATATGGATTCAGCCTATATAGAGGTATGAATTCAGAAAGCCAAATTTGAGTTACACTTTGCTCTTTAGGGAATATATGTACACAAGAAAAACAAATGTTAAAATCGAAAGAATAATTTGAGGTTAGAAAGAGACATTAATAAATAACTGAACTCTTCAGTGTGTAGGAACTTGACATCTGTAGTTACTCCATAAGTGCACTTGGATACTCGTGCATGCTGAACCGATTGCATATATATCTGAAAAGTTTTGTTTCAAAATTAGATGTCAATCATTTCAAAACAGATAAAAAACTTAACTACTAAAAAAGACAGAACATTTTTATTTTATTTTAAATCTTTGGGGTTACAATTTATTAAAAGATAAGTCTCCCAAACACCATTTTCGTATGACATAGCCTCTGTCATAATCAATGTGTCCTGAGGAAAACTAAACAGATAGAAACAAAACACAGTTCAGAAAAAAAAAGTCTATTGTTAAATTAAAATGAACTTTTAATTACTGCAGCGTGGGGGGCACAATTAAGTATGAGTCATAAATGACAACAACATGTATGTCCCAACATAAAACATGACTTTTTAATGATGGCTCAAACATATGTGTTACTAATATTCCCCACAGAGTCAATAACCTGTAATGACTGGTGGGTTTCAGGTGTGTAGTCACTAATAATGTTATCACTTACTCAGTGAGACTCACTTCCTCTAGGAAATTAGATGTGATCCATGAAAAAAGATAGCAGTTAATAATTAGTAGTAATAAAAGGTTCTCGCTGAGATTTTTCTTTGTTGTGAGTTTGATTATTACAGTTTTGATTAAGAGACAGTCCAGATGTTAAGGTTGTAGTGGAAAGTAAACTCACCTGGCATTGACTTTATGCACTGATTTATTTGCACTACATAGCTTACCCACCTTTAAAGGCAGCCATTAATATGCCATAAATTATTAATTCAGAGTGATTGTTTTTATTGGTGGTTTATTGGTGGTTGTTACAAACAGAGAGACTACTCTGTATTGTAAATGTTTTTTTTAAAGCTGTACTCATGAATAGTTTTATCAAAACGATGGCTCAAATGACCATGTGCAATATGACAGGAGTCTCTTGTAGAGACAAATTCACAGAGAAATCAGCAGGTCTATCAGCGTTTTGGTTTACTCTTACTGCTCTCATCAACCTCATTTCTAACAGCAGCAGGCAGCTGTTAGCAACAAAACAGTTCAGATAAACTCATCAGTGAATGCTTCGCGCCCAGCACCAGATGATGGACAAAGATAGCCACTAGCTAGTAAAGAAATGATTGCATTTAGCAATAAAGATAAGCCATATATATTTCTAAGGAAAAAAACAACTTCAAATGAATGTCATTGTTGCTGGAAATAGATACAAGAAGCAAATTCCACAAATTCACTAGAAAATTTGACTTGATGGCACAGTCTTGAATAGGGCCGCTGCAAAAATTTAGTTAATTATTAATTATAGTTATAAGTATTTCACTTTAGTGTTTACATGTTGCATATTTATAAATTAATTACTGCATGCTGCGGACAGTTTGAGAGCATTTCAGCTCATTGTTTATAAATTGACAAGACTTCGCTTTAAGTCTGCAGACCAGTTAACACTGAACGAGTAGCTGCCTGATTAGTTTGGATGTCAAAAGCTTTGATCCGCATGGCTTTGCATGGCTTCAATCTACAAAACGTATTTACAACACAACATCTACAAGAAATGGAAGGTCTATCTATCTAGAAACATCCGTAAAATACGGATGGGAATTTAGGCTATTAAATTACTCTAGCCTAATTGTTTATGAAGGACGAAAAAAGACAGAATAAAAAATAAATAAATAAATAAATAAATGCAGAAATAAATTAAAATTAATC